>CAVNYN010213690.1:0-42635 GCA_963692815.1 Nyctanthes arbor-tristis | reverse complement strand
TGAAAATGAAAAGCTTCGTGTGAAAAACAATCTTCTTAAAGAAACTCTGAGCAGTGTAAGTTGTCGTAAATGTAGAAGTCCAGTTTCTCTAGGTGAGATGTCAACAGATATGAAGCATTTGCTTATGGAGAATGCTCATCTTAAAAGAGAGGTATTATGAAAAGATTTCACGTACCCATTCACAGTGTTTGAAAATGTTTCATGGCTAGGTTTAGGGTTCATATTTATGAATCCCATTCACAGATTGATAGGATGACGATGCAAATAGGGAACCATCTCAGCGGTGATATGCTTTCGTTCCCTCACCCACATGGAACACCACCTCCATCTTGGTGATGGGGCAATTTAAGGAAACTGTTTTCTTCTAGGTGAGCTAATCCGGAGCTTCATTCATTTACATTTAATTTATATGCCTTGACTATGTATAGTATTCTTGTTCTAGTTTGCTTGGCTTTATAAGTAAAGATTTAATTAAGTTAGGAATGATGTAGTTCTTGAGATACAATGAAAAAAATATCAACTCGATTTGTTAGTGAAACCTTTAATATATACATATGATAATTGTTTGATTTCACTTCCATCAAGCTATGATTTATTTACAAACCATCATAACCAAATCTGAAACTTAATTCATTTTGATTCGATTAATCTTTTTTCCAACTAATTCATAGTGTGTAGTATGAAATTTATGTGTGCACCATTTATTTCTGAGGTTGAAAGGATAAATGTCTTAAATTATTTTTGTCTCTTCTTCATGCTGTTGGCATATGGAACAATTGAAGACAGGATTTGTTTACTTGTGTGCCGGAATTGTATCAAGTATGCACTCGAGGAGTGGTGCTTTCCTGGATGAAATAGCAAATCAGCATCACTTCATCAATGTATCAGCTTGGCTAGTCCAGTAATGAAGATCATGTAAACATAAACCTTGTTCTGTTGTTTAATTTCTTTTATCATCAACTTTGTTTTGCTGTATTTTGAGAGCGGAAGATACTCTCTTGGCTCTTGTTTTCACTGATTGTTGTTGCATTTTTCTGTGATTTTACTCACAACTTATTGTGTGTTAGTTATAATGTTAAATCCATAATTGAACTTCGATTCACCTTATCATATATAATAATTTGTTTGTGTGCCTGCGATATCTTCCATTATTAGGATAATTACTTGCACACTGATTTTAATTCTGGCCAAAGTTTTGTCCGGGGGGTGTATAAGTAATTTTCTAGGTTTACTAGAATTATACTTACCATAAAACTTAGGCTACGTTTTGATTAAAAAAGGCTTTCAACACAGTAAGAAAATTTACCTTATATTGAATTCTAACTCTTTCATTAATAGTTCGGTTTTCCTCATATAATAGTTTCTTTGTACAGTAACTTAACTTGTCTAAAGGTACATTAGATTCTCTCCCGTGCGTTACACGGGAAGATTATATATCAAATTATTTAGAAAAATAAATAATATAAAATTTTATTATTTTTTTTGAATGGTTAAATTTTTTAAGGTCATGTTACTCAATAAATTTTACTTGGAAATCAATATCAGAATTGAAGAAATCAGAATTGAAGAAACCAGATAGATAGAATAAGAAAAATGAGTATAAGAATATAATTTGCTAAATTCATTCCCATGTACAGCTATATATATTTTGTTAATTCATTCCCAGACTATTTTCTTAACTCTTAAGTTAGTGATATCAAAGTCGTTAGTCATAGACACACAACCTCCACCTTCTTCTTGGCCTTTGAAATTAAATTAGATACAATTAGGAGACACACTTCGAATAAAATAAATAAGCTCTATTAGATATAGTTAAGAGAAAATAATTGTTCTTTTCCCCAATGTTACTGGTCGTAAACCTGCTAAGTCACTGGGTGCAATTTCGCAACCATAAGTAGGGGAGAAATCTCCCACCGGCTAATACAATTTTGTAGTCACATTCTGTTTAGTGGACTTGAAGCCATAAATTTCTTGCAAAAACTCATGACGCCTCTTCATTTCCATTTTTATTTCTGATGTTAGACAGAAATTCAGATGTTCAAGTCCACTGCCAAAGTTGGAGGAGAAAATTAGTCGGAAAAAGAAAATGAAGAAGGTGAAATGGAAGGAATTCCACCACCAGCAGAAAGTCGAGCCATCAATTTCTTCTCATATGCTCCTTGCATTAATTGAAATGTTGTCACCAGTAGATAGTTCAAAAGAACTACATCAATTTCAACAAATCGAGTAATCGAAGTGAAATCAACCCATAAAATAAAAAAATATGATATAGATAATAACATAAATAAATATTATTAACTGATTCAAAAATGGGTAAAATGGTCATTGCTAGCAATATATAGAGAAAGACATATTTGACCAAATTAATATGATGGCATAATTTTAACAGAGTGTCAACAACTTTCTATCTTCGGTTCTAGTTTGTATTCAATCTTTTTTCAATTAAAGTAGAACACATAAGATAAAATATTAAGAATCCTTTAGTTGAACATACATTGTCCCTAGGGCTGGGCATCGGTCCTGTCGGGTCGGGTTTAAGCCCACCCGAACCCGACCCGACAGTGATTCTGGTTGGCATTTCAAAACCCAGGCCGACCCGGATTGGGTCCAAAACCCGATCCGACCCGAGTCAACTGATTGGGTTGTCGATTTGGGCCTACAATAGTCCCAAAATTAAAAAAAAACAAAGAAAACTAGTCAAAGGCCCAAAAAAATTTAAAACTCACCATAGGCCTAGTATTATTACAAAGGCCTAAATACACTAATACATATCTATCTACAACAAAAACAAAAGAAAGAAAAAAAAAAAACCTAGCCCAAATACACTAATACATATCCAAATACACTATAAGAAAAAAACCTAGCCCAAAAAAATAAAAAAATCGGGTTGAACCCGACTCGAGTTGACTCGGTCGCCGGGTTCACCTGGGTAGCGCCGAGTCAACCCGGCACCCAACTCGACCCAAGTCGGGTTACTTGTTTTCCAACCTCATCCGACCCGTTTACTGTAGCAACCCGACTCGACTCAACTCATTTTGGGTCAGTTGAGTCAGTTTTGACGGTTTTCCAAATCGGATACCCAGCCCTAATTGTCCCCTTCCAAATAGCTTAACTACTACTTAGAATAATTTACAATTGAAATAAGTACTTTCACGTGCAAAAATCATGTAATACCTATTAATAAGCAGCAGTAGTAATATATAGTCAGCCTTCTTCCACATTATAAGCAAGTTCAAGATTGATTTCAAGTATATCAATTAGTGTTGTTTAAAGAGTAGAGAGTGATGTAAGATATAGTCGTACACTTGATGGTACAAAACATTTAATATCCATTAGAATATAGAAACATTGTTGTCCAATAAAAATTTCACAAAGAATGGATTAAAGCAATAGGATGGTCAATTTAAAGCTAGACCTAGATTAGTCTCCATTAGTTATTTATGATCCTACTTGTTACCCGACCAATTTAGAATGGAATAGAGTAATAAAATGGTTAAAGTCAAACTTAGATTTCTCGATCCATGGGCCAATAATGAATTAGCTTTCCTTAAAAAAATAATACAACAGATCTTAGTGATAAGTTGTAAATTCTGATACATATGTGCAATTTTTTAATCATGTTTGTCACAAGAACCATATACACCTTTTTAGATTAATTTGAGGTAGATCGGATATGAATTATGTAATTTTAGCATGTAAGCAGTAAGCACTTTTAATATATATATATATATATATAGTTTTAATATAATACAATGTTCAATCACAATTGTAGAAAGTAAAAAAGAATAAAAATAACTTGGGATAAATCAAATCAGATATATGATAAAAAAATATGAGAACTATCATTCAAAATTAAAGAAGATAAGAATTATGAATCGCAATCTTATTTAAAGCAAATAACTCGGGAATTAAAATAAGTCAATATAACCGCACACATTATCAAACATAAAACAAAAAGACTATAAAATCTCTATTTTTCACAGTTTTGGAGGGAAAACTGCAGTATAAAGGTACTGTAGACTAATTTTCTTTAAGCTATAAATATGTGGGATGTTTGTGGCATGTTTGTGGCCTAAAAAGAAAGAGACACACGATACAAGTTCAAAGCCTTAAAAGTTCTCTCGTTCTTCAAACGACTTGTGATCTTTATAACAGTTCGAGTTGGAGATCAACACATGTACGATGGGAATCCTTTTGAGGCGTCGATGTACGAGCTAGCTTTTCAACACGGGACTTGGCGTAGAGCTTAGAACATCAAGGACATTTAGAGAGGATCATCATGGGTGTTAATTTATTTTTAGCATACAATCTAGATATATATATATATATATATCTAGGTTGAAGCTAAAACACCAATCTTGAATAAGTACAAGTCTAGTTTCTCTCTCTCTCTCACACACACACACCCATGCAACATTCATCTACTACATATCTTGAAGATCTCATGGTTTCAAAGAAAAAGACAAATGTAAAACACCAGAAAATGTATACATCTTTATGGACATCTAGTATCTAGTGAACCACGACGAATAGTTGAAGACATTTTCATACTACAATTTTGACCATAGAATAGATCGGAAGACCTTCTATTGATGATTTTAATGGGATTCTTTTTCTGTTTAACATGATAAGGCTGTAATTTATAGATGATTTTTGTAGTGCAATCTAGGCGATTTGCAAAATGCATTTACATTATTTATTGAATTTTATTACTGAAAACAAGTGTGTCTAATCAATTACGAAAACCATCGATTAAGCACTGCTTCTTGAATTTATTATTATCTGGAGAGATACATCATCATTGAAACTCACTATGAGTCCAACTTTAACAATAACTAGTATAATGGTTGGAGATAACAACATAAAAAATATAAGAATAATAATAATAACAACAACAATAACAATAATAATAGTAATAATAATATAATAATAAATAAATAAATAAATAAAGAGAAGCAAAAGCAGCGCTAGATCTATATATTGTATATATACTTATGATTTTGAGTTTAATCTTACTATGTGATATGTATTACATATTATAAGAAATAATTAATATACACGACATTGTTAATTTTGTGATATATTATAATTTACACATACGTAAGTTTATAACAACCAATTGTTCTTTTGTCGTTAGAAGGTTCGATCGGAAACTCTCACTTTTTCACTATTTTTATGACTAACGCATAGATACTATGAAATTTCTGTTAGAGGTTTATTTATCAATATTGTGTTGAAGTATCCCACATTAGAATGGAAGAGAGATTGTGACCAATTTATTATTGTGGATTGTAAATGCATAATAAAAAGAAATAAATATAGATTGGATTGGATTTTATTATTATATATATTTCCTTTGGGTCTTGTTGACAAAGAATATATATTTCTTTTTATTTCATTTCCTTTTATATATTTCGTTTTTGGAAATTTCGGTTTTCAGTTTATTCAGTTGAAACTTTATCCAAATAGTTGTCAGTTTATTCGGTTGAAACTTTATCCGAATAGTTGTCTGAAGGACTGCTTCTAATCAAAACAACTCTATTTGACATTTTGAAGTCTATAAAAGGAAATTACCAATTCGACAGAATTATGATCCGATTTTGAATAATTCTTTTCCATTTCTGTTCATTCCCCTTGAGAGAAAATAAAACACTAACCTTCGCCGCGGCCTGGATTCGAAGTACTAGATTTCTAGGTAACAGATTGTTGAATCCTAGTAGGAAAATGCTCGTTGAACTACATGCCCAAGGAGTAGGGACGAAATTTTGCTATAGGACATAGTTTATCTAGCCTCAATCTGATATTCAAGTCAGTGATTCTGTTCTATTTTAATTTTGTTCATTTCTTTAAATTCTTTCTGTTGAAAGTTATTTTTGCATTCACTTATTGTTTCTAACAATTTCCATTAGTACCATTGATATATTCATGTTTCCAAGTTTTAGTTTTGCATATGTGTGTAAACAAATGTTTTTCTACAATAGTTTCTTATATTCATGTTCAGACTGCATTTTTTTTCCGAAGCCTCACAAGAAAATTTAGAAAGTCATGGTATTCTTTTCTTATCCACTGTCGTCTTGTCTTCATCATAAAGATGCTGAGTTTGATTAGAAAACAATTCATGACATGTGTTTATGTTCTTGTCTAGGAAAACAAAGAGTTAGGTACCAATTTTTTAATGTAGTTAAGTTTTATATATAGTGGTGGAAAGAATGATGATTTGTTTCAAATTACAGCCTATATGATAATTAATAACTTCTCTTCCTCCATCATTAATGCTAGCTATTGCACAATTTCAACACGTTCTCCATCCCTGGAATTCCTTCTTTCCAAAATAAAACACGAAAACCACTATTTTAGGGTCAAACAAAATCTTTTCTGCTTTCTTTCTTGCCTAATAAAAAGTCAGATCTACACATTCAAGGTTCACCCAACTAGAACGACAAAGGGTTTCACTATTTTCTTCTTTGCCAAATTTAAAAATTTATCTCCCTAACCCAATTAACATCCATTATTCCCTCCATTTTCTTTTCAATAGTAATTAAGGAGTTTTAGGTAAAAGCTTCACACTTCTACAGAAACGAGTCTAGATCTGCTATTCCATTTACTTCCCTCAATGTTGTACTGAGATCTGCTATTCCATTTACTTCCCTCAATGTTGTCCCTTCAGTAAGAGCTTGCCACCTAGTCTAAGTAGGAAATTTCTCTCTTTGAATTTCATACGTGATTGCACAATGCAGAAGAGAGGATTATCTCACTGCCTATCAATTTGAGGCCAATTACAGTGATTCCATTGTGAGTTCTTCTTCAACTAATCACCTGCTCTGCTTATTTCTTCTGTAGATGATGAGGTTTCATATCAGGCAAAAAATCACCAGTTCTCCTCTTGAGATGAAAGACATTGCAGTAGTTAAGAAACCTGATATGGTTCGTGAGTCTGTAAAATCGATATCTTATTGAGCCATTGAAGCTAGTTATCGTTGCAAAAATTAAAATTTTTCTCAAGTGGCTGTAACCTGATCTTCTAAGTTTATACTCCCTAGTGACATGCCCAACCTAAAAGAGGTAGAAGGTTAAATCCCTGTAGGTTAAGTCCTACGAAATATTTAGAATGACCCGCCTTAGTTTTCACAAAGCCAACCTAAGTTATGGTATTCACAAAAAAACAACCTTAGGCCCAATGCCTAAAGAAAAACTAGAGAAATTAAATGTGACTATTTACCTATATATAAAGTTTAGGTGTATGGGCAGCAAGAGGCCCGTGCTTAGCACGTGCAATTGTGAACCCATGTAGTTTAAGTGCCAGTCGATCCAAGCTGTGCACAAGGGCTAATGATCAAACAAAGTTCCGTACATTCTGGTCATGGCATTGTTATATGTTTATAACTGGTCCTTTTTGTGACCAAGGTTGCCCTTCATCTAACGGCCTAAACATCATATAACACTGGATCTCAAGATAATAACATAAACTTGCTATGAATCTGCAATTATAGTCCTATCATGTTCTAAACCAGTTAAGATTTCAACTTAAATCATTCTATTCACGAATTAGCCACTCGTCCCGTGCATCACTTTTCTTGGTAATAGCTTCAGCACCTCTTTCGCAATCTGCATCCTCTTACATATCCAGTTCCATGATCATCTGCTACTTCTTCAAACTCTGCACCTTCACATGCATACACCTTGAGAAATCTCTCAATGGCCAGCACTATTTTGGTCACCCTTCCATCCTTCTTCATCTTTCTTTCCACCCCCACCTTCTTTTCCAACAACCTGAATCTACTTTTTAGTTGATGTAAATTAGAATACTTATAAATAGATTCTTCAGGCAAACATGTATGAGAACCACTATCAGATAATAATTCTAGGGAGACATGTTTATCTAAAATTAAAAAGTGACATGGTTGGTTGTCAACCATATGTATTGGATAATTATAGACCTTCAAATTTACCACTTACATATAAACAAATAATCCATATTTACCAACTTAACACCTGCCACTTATTCATATCAGATAAACATAGAATTACTCTCGATATTAACATTACAAGCTTGAAAAATGAGTTCGGAGAACCTGAGAGCAAAATCTGCATATTTTGGTTCCAAAACTATCACACCAAATGAAGGTGAAGTTTTATTCTTTCACTATATGTCTTGCTTTTGCTTTCTTTTCGAAACTATCAGCATGATAACATAATGTGAGCATGCCACATTTCTTATACTGCATGGTGATGGCAATTTATGTCAACATTTAGCGAAATTTGTAATAATGAAATAATAATAGTCTCAAAATGTTTGAGGTACTTCCATAGAACTTATATCAATCGGTACATGTCTTAAAAAATTGGGATTATGTGCTCATACTATGCACAACTATGAGCAAAACATTTTATGCACATGTTTTGCACTGTTTAGGCACACAACACGCCTCCGCACAGTCGTGGCTTGCTTTTCTTCTTTGCATTCTTTTTAATACCTTTGAGCAGTATGTTTATATGTTTACTAGTAAAGATTCAAACTCAAAGTTTGTGTTTTAAATTGGATTTATTGGTTGGCTCAATGGTTGATGCAGCTGGTTTACTAATGTGAATTATTCAAGTGATAGGTTCGGTTCATACCATCAGTATTTGTCATCAATTCATGTGATGATTGGTTCAATTCAAAACTTCATACTATGAACAGATTATAATGACATGTTCCTCCATGACTCATAGGCATCTCCTTGAATTCCTTCTCTCTCCAAATAAAACATGAAAGCCACTATTCTACGTCAAACATAATCTTTTTTGCCTTCATTCTAGCCTACATTTAGAAGGGTTCAACCAACTAGAACTAGAAAAGGTTTTTCTATTTTCTTCTTTTGCAAATTGAAACATCAGTGAGTCGCATAACCATATAACTAAAGTTTCTTGTCTTTCAAACGAATTTCTCTTTCTATCATTTTTGCAGATACAATTTAATTAAGTTGAAATTGAATATATTTCAGGTATGAAACTTTGTGCTGATTGCAGTTATTGTTTTTTCTACTTCTTCTAAATAATTATTGTGAAAACTCTAAACCTAGAGGAAAATACATCCACACACATTCCCTCGTGTTTGGGAGGTTTTTGCATAGGCTCCGGTTGGAATTGCAATTACGTGTCCAACTTCTACCTTAGCGCATATATATATATATATATATATATATATAGTTAGATGAAAGTATTTGGTAAATTTTAAAAAAGGAGAATATTGAAGAAATAATAACATCCAATAGCAGATTTTGAGAAGAAGTAGAAAGGTAATTTCTCAACTTCTACTTTTAGCTTCACCAATTAATAAAATTTAAATTGTCAAGTTTAACCCTATATTTAAATTTTTTAATATTTTTTTATATATATAAGATGGAGAAAATTTATACATTATCTTATGCAACAATGTATTCTATTTAAATTTTCTCATCAAACCATAATTTATTTGATTGTGCACTATAAATGTTTATTTTATTTATTTTTTTTGTTTATTTTTATTAATTGGTTAATTTCAAATAGTTTTTTTCCTCAAAAAGAAATTTTATTAAAATTTTCACTTTCAATTATTACTTGTTGATATTTTTTAATTTTTATTGAAATATTACATAATATTACATATTATTTCATAAAAGAAAAACATAAGGATACCATATATAATAAATAAATATATTATTTAAATCATGTATTTTTTTAGTAAATATAAACCGAACACTTAATTTACCAAACATTTAAAAACTACTTACAAACCGTACAATAATTTTAGTAAAAAGGTTAGCCAAAGACTAAATTGATTCTCCTTACAACAGTTTCTTTATCCAGTACAACAAAAGCTGCCATCAATACCAAACAAAGCCATATGCAGCTTATTCCACCTTCTCAATCTTCAATAAGTACAGGGTACTCTAAAATTTGTTATAAATATATCTGCTTCAGAGAACGTTGTTTTCATTAGATCTCAAGTCTTTAAGAAACCATCAAATTTCCAATTTTGTTCATTATTAGTGGTAAGTAGTAGATTTGTGCCAAGCGAGAACCATTTGATTTTCTAAGTTTTGATCACTACGGTGCCTGCACTCAAATTGAGGAGTGAGCACCTCAATGAAGCCACAAGTTCATATATTTAGCGCTCACATTAAGGAGTGAGCACGACGCCCAAGTAAATAGATCTACTGATTTTCTTTCTCTTAACTAATTAATTCGAGCCTTAGGTACTTTAATTTTTCTCAAAGAAACTGCTACAGACAGTCCTATTACAAGAACACTCTATTTTCTTGTAAAACCTACAAGTGTTTTTTATTCACGTTTTCTTTAGTTACTTGCCAAGAATGAGAAGGAAACATATATTTAGATCTTTTGGAGATTGAAGGAAAAAGATATGAAAAAAACAATTTGCTTGTAATTTTACTAACTTATCTATTTTTCTAATTCACCTTTTTTATGTTGATCCGAAATACCAAGAACAACAGCCTGAAATTAGACACAGTAAGATTGAAAGAGGCATTGTCTTTCCTTACCTATAAATTTATCAAAGAGGAGGATGGTTTCAAGTAGTAAAACTAATGGGTCTATATTCTTGGGGTCAAAACTGAGGATTCTATGTGGGTGATAAAATAATTTTTCATATAGTGGGAAAATGTTTATCTTTAACGGGTTGTGCTTTTTCTTCTGATTAATTTAAAGTTTTCCATGTATATCTTTGTTCTTTTTGATACAAGTGGATATAGGGAAGGGGAAATAATGGAAGGGTAGGTGTGATTCTAACCGAGGACTTCCTATTTCGAACGTGAGAATTTAATATATCTTTATTCTTGTTCACTTGATTTTATTTTCATTCTATATATTTGTTAATATTAAACATTGAAGGTAACTTCTTGGGGTTAACCTACAGAGTGTTCTAAGTTATTTACTAACAAGATCAAAAGAATTACATTAGTGGTCGCATTTGCGTTGAAATGAACCTTTTCACTTCTCTTCCATATTTTATTGCCATAGATTCCAATGAATGGAAAGCAGATCATTGGAAAAAATGGGAAACTTTATATTCTTCCTTCCGCCAAAAATAGCGAGCTCCCAAATTAGACATGGCATAATAGTTTGCTACGCCTAGCTCAGCTCGTGCTTGCCTTCCGAACAAAGGTGAGCCGAGCTCAGCTCGCCATATTTAGACTTGTGTTCAGGCTCAAGCTCGGCTCGTGTTTTTTGTGAGCCAAGCCCGAGCGGCCCGCGAGCTTTTCTCTTTTTTTAGCGAGCCATTCGCCGATGTGGAGACACATTCGTCTCAGGCTCGCCGACCTCACCGTAAGTCGTGTGCAGATAAGGTAATTAAGTCGTGTGTACTATATATCTTACTCTTTTGACCCACCCCTCCAATAACGTCTAGTTTCGCCATTGGCCGAGCTACAAGCCAGCTCGTGAGCATTTTTGACAAGTCTATCCGAACTGTACTTTCTCTTTTTATTGGTTGGTTGACTAGGGGGAAAATCACTACCTCCCTTTCACAAAAATAGCCCTATTTCTATATTCACAAAGGTATATGATGATTAAAAAAAGTTCATTTGATGATATCAGAAAGAATAATGCTATCTAGCACCAGTGGTACTTGACACCAGTTTATGTGATAAACAAATGTGGCATTAAATGATTAATGAAAATAAATACTTGAATAAAGGATCAACATGATTAAACTTAACATTTAGTGTCATTTTGATTCGATGCCAAGTACCAGTTTCGCTAAATAGCATTATTATATTGGAAAACCAAATTTAATGTCAAGTACCAGTTTTGCTAAATAGCATTACTATATTGGAAAACCAAATTTAACATAATTTCTCTACTGTACCATTTCATTTATTAATTAATTATTTCACTTTAATAATTCTACATCTATAACAATGCACATTAAATATAGGTATACAAGAAAATTAATATTTCAACTACATTTTATTTTTAAAAAGTGGCCTATATGTTGGAACAAACGAAAAGGAATACTAGAGTATCTTTATGAGATCGGATATATGTAATATATATTAGAACAATTAGTGCTGGAATTAATGGATTATGTCTGTTGTGCAATGTTGGCAAATTGGGTAAAACAATTACGTTATTTATTGAATTCATTCATCTGTGTAATAAATTTAAGGGAAAAAAAATCTATGAGACCAGATATGTTGTCCCATTTCTATATTTTGAAATCTCAACAATAAAAGTTTAAATTTTACCCATCTTTGACATGTTATTCTTTCTTGAACAATTCTAGAGAGACATGAAAAAGAGACATTAATGAGTGACATTCTTACGTGGCACACATTCATTGGGTGATGATTACATGGCTACTTTTTCATCATCTAATACAAGTGCGTCACATAAGAATGTCATCCATTAATGTCCATTTTTCATGTCTCCCTATAATTTTTGTTCTTTCTTTGATTTACTAAACAAACACACACTAAGTATGCATCCACCAACAAGAAACAACCATAGTTCAATTCTCAAAAAGGATATTCCGATCTCCAAAAAATTGTTTTCGGCAAGTAGTGATAAACTTCAAGATCTCAGTGGAGTAGTAACACTTTATTTTTCTTTTCTTTTTTTTCCCCAGAAAACAAGAATAAAAGTAGTGGGCTGGATGGGTTTATATCCAAGCAACACTAGAGGAAAACCTACTGAAATCAGTGGTGGCTCCAATTACGTCGCAGCAATATTGTGGTAACGTTGATTTGGACTTTGGTCGACAAAATGGTGCAGTTGAGATACGTATTTTCACGAGGGTGTGCGTATGTCTATCATGTTAAATGCGGATTTTTTCCAAGAATGTCTTCCGATCTAATTAAAAATGAATATTTATAAAAATCATTGGATTTTTTTTAATTAGTGTGGAATAAACCTTAAATATGCTGAGTGTGATTTCAGAATACAATATGACATGTTTATATGTTTAGATTGAGAAAAATACAAATTAAGGTTCAAAGTTTGTACAATATTATTTAAGTTGAATTGTGATGATTAGCTGTTTCGAATAAGATTACACGCAGAATTTAAATGCTTCGTACCAACCTAAATTTCTCTCCGCCTATATTTAATGCGCGCATGAATGGACCATTTCTGGGCGCTCCTTGCATCGCCTCCCTCACCATTTTACGGCAACAATCTCCAAAATGTATGAACGCGTATGCCTCTTTTTCATTAGCCAATTCTCATATTTCCATCTCAATTTTGATTGATAACCTTTCCTCCGATTCAATTCGCAAGTAAAATTAACACCATTTCCAGCAAGCGAGTTAACCCCTATTTTAGTACCCAAAAACCACTTTTTTAATTTGCTCGCCCTTTAGCCTAAATCAAGATCTACACCTTTACGCGCTTCAGACAACACTAGAATCAAAAAGAGTTTGTTTATTTGCTTCTCTTCCAAATCACAAACATCGGTGAGTTTCATAACCATATAACATGTATTTATGAGTTTTCTCATTTACTTAACGACTTCATTTCATTCATTATATATGGTCATTTTTGTAGAATACAAGGAAAAGATTTAAGTTGAATTTTCTTATATTAATAAATTCTATCTCAAGTTTGGATTTTCGAGACAACATAGTTCCCTTAAGAAAAAGGAAAATATTTAAATTGGATTCTTGATTTTTGTATGAATTTAATGTACTTTCTGTTTGAAATTTTATGGTTCCATCTTGTTTTGCGAGCTATTTTTTGCTAATTCATTTTTAGTTTTGTACATCCTTCTTTCCAATCCTTCAAGCCAAAACTCTCTTGGCACATGATCAAGAAACACAGTGAGACTCGTGTTTCAAATCCAAAAGCCAAAACCTCGCTTTGCGCTTATATAACAAACAACTGTCCTTAATTTCTTAAGTAATTCAAAACCCTAAAGCTAAACCTAGAGAAAAAGGCACCCAAAAAAAAAAAAAACACACACACACACACACACACAGGGTTATCAGTACGTAGAAGAGATATGACACAGCTTATTCCACTTTCTCATTCTTCAACAAGTACCAGTTATAATTGCTAGAAATATTTGCTTCAAGTAACATAGCTACCTACCACATTGGATATAACGTTTTCAAGAAACCCTGAAATTGCCTTTTCTATTCTTTAGAGCCACGCTGTTTGTGTCAAGAGTACTTGACCATTGCACCCTCTCTCTCTCTCTCTCTCTCTCTCTCTCTCTCTCTCTTCCCCCCTGCTCTTAGTTGATTAGAATGTTAATTAGGTACTGAAATTCTTTGTGAAGCAACCGCTATAGCCCAAGACCATGCATGCTGCACAATAAAAACCACTTCGTTTTTTCACTTGTACAAATTACAAAACATTCGAGTGTGTGTTAACCTCTTCTGGTATGCATGTTTTTCTCATCTTGTGGAGTATGAGAAGAATAGACATCTGTGAACAACATCAGTTAGTAATCCTATATTATCCCAAGTGTAGCAAACTAATGAATAATTAGCTGTCATTTGTTCATCTCTTCGTCGTCTTTCTCTATTCATCAGTACTGTATCAGTCTTCTTGTACTCTAATTTGTTTGTAGTCATAAATGTCAAGATGCCTTTGAAGGGTATTCAATAATGGTTGTGCACAGTGCAATTAACATATCAATATTTCTCATGAATAATAATTTTGTAAATTGAGACCTTTAATTTCTACTAGATTTTTCAGAAAACATGTCAGACCACCATCAAATAATTGATATGACCGGTGCAAGCCTTGGAAACGAGTTGGACGTGGATAATGCACACGATGAGACCGGATCAATCAATGAGATCATTGAAGCCCCGCCTGGAAATGATCAAGATCCATCTCAAAGCCCCAACAGGAACTGTTACCATCGGCATACACCACAGCAGATTCAAGAGATGGAAGCGTAATATTTCTATTTATATTTTGTGGCTGTAATTTGGACTTGACGCAAAAAATAGTATGATCATATTTTTCTTGTAATTAGAACTTCTGTGAAGTACAGGCTTTTCAGGGAATACCCTCATGCTGATGACAAGAAAAGAAAAGTTCTTGCTCGTGAATTAGGGTTGGAGCCTTTGCAAGTCAAGTTTTGGTTCCAGAACAAGCGCACTCAAGTGAAGGTGAAGTGATCAATGCCTTTGAAACAATCAAATGATCAATGCCTTTGAATATTATAATTTTGCTTATAAACTTTGTTGAGTTAATAATTGCAGTCTCTTAGAGTACGCTATGAGAATACACAACTGAAGACCGAGAATGAAAAGCTTCGTGCTGAAAACATGGTTCTTAAAGAAACTCTGAGCAATGCAACTTGTCTCAAATGTAAAGTTCCAGCAGCTCTCGGTGAGATGTCAGCAAACAAACGGAATTTGCTTATAGAGAATAATAACATAAAGAGAGAGGTAATATAAGAAGGCTTCATTTATGTATTGAAGAAAATTCATGTTATGTTCATCTGTACATAGTATTCTTTTTCTTCTTTAAGCTTCATTGTTTTTTACTTTCTACTCTTAATCCCATTTTCAGATTAATAGGATGTCAGTTCTGATTGCAAAGCATCTCAACAAAAATATGCTTTCATCCACTCATCTTCACGGAGGACCGTCTTCATCTTTTTGATGGGGCATTTTAATCTTCTTCTAGGTGAGCTAAATTATTTCACTACGTGCTTCACACTTTACAGGGACTGAACTAGATATTTAGAATTCTGGTTTGGCATATATGATAATTGTTTGATTTTCCCTTAGAATCAAAAAATACAAATTATTTTGCAACTTAATTATGCATACTGTGTTGGCTAAAATATAGTTTATGTTTTATCCCCTACATTAATTTCTAGAGTTACCAGAGTTACTGTCTGAAATTCTCTTTAATCTTCCTCATGTGAAATGAGCACAGACAAAACAGGGATTTGTTCACTTTGCATGCCAAATTAACAAAATGGATCAAGGAGTCTACCTTAATCAACAGCAGCATGTGGAGCAATGGAGATTTGGGAATTTACTTTTTCAGTCCATTAGTTAAGATCAAGTAAACAAAAACCTTCTTTCATTTATTAATAATCTCTTGTCAACTTATTTCGCTGTGTTTTGAGGGAGAGAACTCTCTTGACTTGCTTATCAGAAATTTATTGCATTTTTAAGTAATTTTGGTTGAGACATATTTTGTTCTATGGTGATCAATGTGGCATCTTTATTTCCAGAAGTTTTGTTTCTTCTGATTATTTCGACGTATATATGTTGAAAAATTAGTAAGAAATTGTCATTCTTTGGCTTCAAATCATGTATGCTTCCACTAACTCAAAATAATATCAATTTATATTGATGGCTACCATTTCTGTTTTATGACCAACACAAAGATAATACAAAATTTATTAGATGTACAATACTCCCAGTAAGAGATTTAGAGACACTGTAAGCTAGACACAATAGAAAAATGTTTTTCTGCAATAGTTAATTTCTTAAATTCATATTTGGTACAATTTTTAGTACATAACCATTCACGCACAATGGAAAATGTCGAAAGTCTTCAGATTCTTTCAAGGTATATATCAAATATGATCTAATCCTCATACCTACCTCAAATTTCAGTTGTGATGCAAATTAAGATATGAACGATCATTTCAAATGAGAGGCCACATGTCACGCCGCCGCTAATTTTACAATATTTTTTAAAATCTTCTATTAATTAACAAATTTCATAGCGGAAGCTTCAATACAAATAGTGAGAATGAGACGTACAAAACGAACAAAATGGCTTTTGATTTGATAAGGCTAATTATTTAAACTAACAAGTTATTATATTTTAAAGAATCATTAAAACTTGGTTTTTTAATAAAATGTAAAGAACACAACAAGTTGTATTAATAGAGATATTTCATTGGTTACCCAAAAGGAGCAAAATTAATCCTTTCAAGACAAATTATTGGGAAGCTATCATACTGAAAGGTAATTTTTCAATTGATAGAAATACATTTATAGAGAAGTGGACATATTTATTAATATAAAAAGTATTAAATTCATAATTGTTTTCGTTGTTACTTTAAAGATAAGTTGTCACTGCATGCACAACTCTACTCTCGGTAGCGAGCATGCTCCAACTCATGGCTTATCTTGCTTTTCAAATATTATATCTTCAATTATCTACAAAATTGTAGAAAGAATGTAGTGAGTACGAAGTACTCATTAGTAACAAAACCCTTTGATTCACCTTTCATTTGAAAGATTCATTTTCAAGAAAATCATTCAATGTACAAAGCTTTTCAAATGCACAAAAGAGCCCTATCATTAGTTAAACTACTGCTCGTGGTGCGCGCAAGGTTCATATCAATTCAATTATGGTCATAAACAATTAAGTGGATCCACATTCGAATCACGGTTGACCCCTACCTGAATTCCAAACAAATCAATACAAATACCACACTAATCATCACTCATCTCGATATCATTAGATATCTCCTAGTATGACAACAAAGCAAAGCAAAGCGAATAAAAAACGGGCAGAATAACTAGTGATTCAAATGCAATAAATCAATCTTTCTTTTCAATACATCAAAATCTATATTCATCTCATGGAATACTTCAATCAAAATTCATGATTTTCATATCAAAACTCCATAAATGCTAAAAGGGAATCAAAATATTAGTTACTCACTTCTTTAATTTGATTTTTCCAAAGATTCTTTAATTAATTGTTGACAAATATCTTCAAAACATTCATGTTCCTTAGTCAAAGTGATGTTTCAAGTTGGCTTTCTTGTATATATATGATGTGGTGTCTTTTTCAAATATAAAACTAAGTCTTTGATAGGTTTTAAGGGTTGTTATTCCCCCTTTACCAATTTTGGACGAATTTTCTTTCTATATATAAGGGGTTTGAGATCCATAAGAAGCAAAATAATTGCCTCTTGACAAGTATAGATGTAAAGAAAGGGAGGAAAGTAAGAGGGAGAGGTTAGAGTGAGCGAGAGGGTCAGCTAAAGGGTTGGAATTGAATAAAAATCCCTTGGCTAGTCCCCTATTTATAATCATTAGAAAATATCCGGATTTGGTTGTTTTTAATAAAATTTTGAGTTCCGCCAATTAGGACGTGACACGTGGCGCGACGTGGCGCCGTACACTTGGAATGTAGGATGGCAATTTGCTCGAGAAGTTCTTATACTTTGGGTTGTCTTACGATTAGTTTATGAAACTTTGATCAATATTACACAACGTCCTTTCATTTAGCATGGTTTTTCAATTAAGTGGCTATACTTTTGAGTCATACTAATCAGTAGCCACATTCTTGTCCCTAAGCTTTACTTGAGTAACAATCTTTGTATGTTATGGCATCTCAAGCGGTTATTCAGTCATTGCTAAAATTTTACATTTGTCAATAGCAAACTCGGGTGATTATTCAATCATTGCCAATAACCACCTTCTAACTTCAATTCATTGTTAAAGCATCGATCATGCTATCAATAATCATCATTTTACAATTCGTAACAATTTGCAATAATTCGAATATGATTACATCGTCATATTTCAATTCAACTTGAGTGGCAAACTCTCAATTTTGAAGTTCAACACAATTCTATTCCTTGGTATTCGTTCAAGTAATAAATCTTGTAACTTTACAATTTATGCAATTCAATTCTACTACTTCGTCATAATCTTATAACCTTTTAACTGGTGTGAGTTCAAGTTACTTTCACATCATTATTAAAGTAATAATTATTTTGCATAATTTGTTTATAAAATTTTGCGGGATGTTACATTACAAGAAATTTATTCTTAATGTACCAATTCATCTCTCTCCGCTAGCCATTATAAATGTTGTTGCACTGCCTTTATACGCTCATTGTACGTTTCTTGTTTGATTCTCATATCTTCTCTAGCTTCTTCACTTTCATCCCTATTTTGATATTCTTTCAATCTTTCTTTGAGTCTGAGTAAAAATGTGTAATCACTGTCAAAACCACTTTCCTTTACCCTTTAGCTAGCTTACCTACCTGAGATGCGCCTTTAACTCTTTGCCCGATAGTAGTAGAATCTAAAAATGGGTTCCTTCCTTCGCTTTTCTTGCGGAACATAAGCAATGGAATCCCTCCCGTCCCCTTGTTAGCCATTATAAATGTTGTTGCACTATCTTTACACGCTCATTGTACGTATCTTGTTTGTTTCTCATATCTTCTCTTGCTTCTTCACTTTCATCCCTATTTTGATATTCTTTCAATCTTTCTTTGAGTCTAAGTAAACATGTGTAATCACGGTCAAAACCACTTTCCTTTACTCTTTAGCTAGCCTACCTACTTGAGATGCACCTTTAACTCTTTGCCTGGTAGTAGTAGAATCTAGAAATGGGTTCCTTCCTTTGCTTTTCTTGCGGAAGTCTAGACATAAGCAATGGAATCCCTCCCGTCCCCTTGTTAGCCATAAAATCTGTTGCCATATTCGCCTCCATCCACACATGGCTGATTTCAATATGGTATCCCCATAACAATTTCGTAATCTCAACCAATGCATATTGGAGCTTCCACAGTTCCACGGCCCTTTATCAACGTAAATGATCAATTGAAAAGCTGCCAATTGAGTCAGTTTCTACAATAACCTTAGTAAAGCCACGGCGAACCCTTGAGAATAGCTTGAACTTCAGCTTTTGGGATTGTGATGTGCGTAGCCAACCGATAATATAGAGGGAGCCAGATTGAGAACTTAAAAAAGTCATTATTCATATAAGTACTAATTTTTCAAATGATTATACAAAGTCAAGTGTATTGCAAAAAGCCTTTAACTACTCAAAATCTAGTACATTATACTAAGAAGGAAGTTGAACACAATATTTTTTACTTTAGTAAATTCATCAATAAGAGAATTTAAATCTATTTTACAAATTACTGAGGTTTGAGCGAGTTTTGTTGCTGACACCCTATCACTTGCCGAGCCAAAATAAATTTGAACAAAGAGCTCCGGCCACCACAATGAAGAGAACGGAAGATTGAGGCTTGGGTTAGCTATGTGGTTCGGATTAGGGGAAGTTTTGTGCCCTAATTTCTTTAGGTAGTTTGAAATTGGTTAAAGGAATTGGGAGATCGAAATGTTTGAATGTGAACTTTTTTTAAAGAATTTTGTAAGTTTTTATGGGTGAACGAGTATTGAGTTTGGGTCCAAATTACTTTGCAAATTGGGTTGGAAGTTTCCCTCGCCCGAGCCCATTTCATTTTCCCAGAGCCCAATTTACCCTCGCAGCACAAATAAGAATTTTTTTTTTAGGGAAAATTATATCTGGCACTACATTTAAGAACACATATTGCACAATTCAGTCAGTTTTGAGAAATTACTTTTATCAGGTTTATTGCATAATTTATATCAATTATACAAAATAATATTTGTTATCATAATTTACTAAAAATTACTTTATATAATTTTTATATATGGAAATAGATGGACAACAGTTAACATTCCATATCTAAAACAAATTTATCGATGTGGAATCTTTTGGGTTGATTGGGTTTTAGTTTGAATTAGATGTTGCAATTCTCATTGATTTTCAACGTGAAATTGAACAAAGCTAGCTAGTTGGTATATTTACTATTAGTTTTATCATATGCCTTTTGTTTTTGTGCGCAGTCATCATATATATATACACACACATACATACTTAGTCTTTTTAACATATGCATTGTAAATTTCTTCACGTTATGCATTAAATCTTTTTTGTTTTGCTCATTTCTTTGACTCTTATATCAATAATCATCTAATTAATCAACACCACCCGTAGTAGGCAATGACAAGTGCCAAAATTTGTTAATTAGTTGGTAGCCAAAAAATTCATAACAATTTGGAAAGAATATTCCAATAAGATTTATACTTGCTAAAGTTTTCAGACGTTGATTGTTTGTGTTTAAATAAAAAATTCTTGTTACGATATTTCTTTTACTTCCAGTTATCTTTAAATCGTCTAATTTATCAAAAAGTCAATTTTATTGTATTGACTATATATACTAGATGCATATATCATTGTTAAAATAATTAAGAAAAACAAAAATGGCATCAAATGGTTCATTGTATCACATAAACCTCAAAAGTTAAAAAAAAAAAATACAAAAATAAGAACAAAAATTATAATTAATTCTTACACGGAAACATTTATTGTAATGGCTTTCTAAAGTTCAAAAGAGATTTACAAAAACCAAAATTATGAACAAAAATTAGGTATGCTAGTAATTAAAATAAACAAATTCTACGATTATGCACCACTAGATTTGTGGAACCGTGAGGTTTCGACCAGCATTACATTCAATAGACACCTGAGATGAGTATCATAAAAGAATAAAAAATTGAACTGATGCTTTCTTTTTAAATGATCACGGATGTATGAACATCTTGCTTTCATCTAAATAATCCTTGTGATGTCAGAATATAATCCTATGAAATTCTCTCTTTCAATATATGCATTGTTTGGTCTCCTCCCACATGAATCAATATATGTTCCAAACCAAGACCAATATTTGTCTTCAAAGTCACATGAATATAATTGTTGTGATTTTAAACTTCTTTCCGCGATTCTTGATAATCTTCTTGTTGAGCCAAAGGAATTTGCATCCTGTTTTTTCTGTTGTAACACTGCATCGGGACAGCTCTTGTTTGGTGGACTGGCCAAAAAGAATTGTTGGATTAACATTCAAAACAAAATACTAACATATATACATCTCTGTGATCATTTCCATATCCTCCAATCGTCCTAATTTTCAAAATTGCAAGCCACATGTAATCAATATTTGGGTTACGACAAAATCTTCTAATAACTTCAAACATTTACCTGGTCACAGAAAATTGTCATAGATGCCAACATGATGCCATTATTGCCACAACCATTACATAGCCATAATGCATCGTCACGTATCAGAAAATTCCACCAATATGTGATGTCAAACCTTAAAATATCAAAATCCTAGAAGCCCAAATTCGAATCGCATTCTTTGCCTCTTCAACTTGGTAACAAAAGCAAATATAGAGAGAGGGAATTGTGTAACCACAAGGGAATGAGAGTGATAAAGGAGAGGGATTTTAACAAATTAAATTACCAAAACTGGAAGCTATTTTTATTTATGGGTGGGATGATTCACTTTTTATCGTGAATGTAAAATATATGTATATATATATATATTAATGATTCATAATTGTATTTATTTATTAATTACTACAGTAAATATATAAACTATATATTTTCATTTTTTATTAATATTTCCTAATTGTATTTAATTATTAGCAGTTTTGCAATAGAATTAGAATATTTACCTGATTTATGCATTTTCTTCATTTTGGCACGATTCGTGCAAGATACAAATATAACTGTGTGTATATATTTAATTAACCTTTTTTCAATTAACTTTGGGCCGAGACATAGGTGGGTCAGGGCCCAAGATGGGCTCCCTGTCTCCTCCCGTGGCACCAACTTTTCACGGTAAGAGATAACATTGTGCCAGAAGAGTCCCTAGCTATGCCTCCAATAGCAGAATCTATAACATAAATAGTCCCGATCTAACAACAAATATTTTGGCACCATATGGTGCCATATGATAATGTAACGTGCATCAAGACACACCACATGGAAAATCACAACTATACACACCACATTATCATATGATACCATACATATAGTACTAGGTTATTTTTAAGAGCTTAAAAGAAAAATACCAATTGATTAACTGATTCTTCTTTTTTTTTGGGGGGGGGGAGTATTAATTGATTTTTAATACTGAGTATTCGGTAAATTAAAAAATTCAAGAAAATAAAAAGAGAAAAAAAATGTTAGTATGTTTTTTTTATCTCAAAATATGTGAATATTAATTAATTAAATTTTGTGTGTGTGTGTGTGTTTGTGTGAGTGTGAGTGTGTGTGTATATATGAAAATTTTTATTTTGTCCATGCATGCATGTTATTATATATGCGTACAATACGTAGCACACCTATAAACTACAAGTGTGGGATGCTTGTAACTTAGATATTTGACACATACACACACATGTATGTATGCAAAATAAAATTGCTGATATATATATATATATATATATAATTGAGAAACAACCAAGTTTGGTTCAAAATTATGGTTCAATTATTAGATGCTCAAGTTTCAAACAAAAAGTCTCACGTTTGAATCACACTCATCCCTCTCCAAATTTCCTTTCCCTTCTCTACTCCCCTTGTATCAAGAAATAAATAAATAAATAATAACACAACGAATTGAAGTTATAAAAAGTCAGGGACGTAGATAGTTATGGGCATGGCTAGGTTCAACCTAGCAGGCTCAAATTTTTTTTTTTCAAAAATTTAAATAGCTGACTACTCATTTTACATGTAGAAATATAATAAATAATACCTTATTATGAAATTTTTGTTGAGTCGATAAATATGGCAACTTTATTGAATCAGTTAATTAATTCGAATGCTTTGTCCAATTCATTCTTTATTTTGATGATTTATTAACATTGTTGTCGTGGTTTATGGCTTGAGGCGGCTTTATTTAATCAATTAATTTAAATTCTTTGGCTTATTTCTCACTATTTTAGACTTGGATATAGATAATTAGATACAATAATTTATTATTTTAAGAGATGTTAAACTAAACTAATGAGATAAAGATTGCAAAATAGATGAATAAGTTTCAATGAAACGTGGAACATGTTTTGCAACAAAAAACGAAAAAAGTGGTGTTTAATTCTCAGCTTGAAGTCCACATTATTATTATTATTATTATTGTTGTTGTTGTTGTTTCATTTGGCAAGTCTATATGTTTTATGATGGAATAAAATTTCTATCAAAATACAATGATCATTTATATTGAGCGGGTATTGTTACAGATTTTTTATTGTGTGGGAATTTAAGTTGAAGGGTGCAAACTTAAGTATTATTGAAATATTTGCTTCACAACTTATAGTATGTGTGGTTTTTGTTGTTATTGTTTAAATGATTATATCCATGCATTTTGCAGATATGGTTATATCGTTTTTGTCTAATTGTGTTACTGTTCTTTGGAAATATCGAACTAATCCACTAATAAAAAGTTTCCAGCTATGTCTTGGAAAAAGTCAACGCTCATTCTCGCTTTAATTTTTACATATTAGTCTAATATATAGTGAAAATAGCACGTACATATTCCAATAACCTAAGATATATTATATTCAATATATTTCAACCCGATAGATTATAAAGCTTGTTGATGTATCGCATTTACAACTCTCAATATATATATATATATATCTGTGTGTATATATATATGTATAAGAAAATTGATTTATACGTATTTGTATTGTTATTATACAGATTTATAATTATACTTTAAAAAAATAAATGATATCAGAGGCAGATCTAGTCTAAGACACTGTTGGGCTGAAGCCCACTAGGCTTTTGAAAAAAAAAAAAGGGATCTTTAGGTTAATACCACCAAAATGTGAAAGTATTAGAATAATACGGCCGAAAGAATTCATTCCAACAAACACAGTAAAAATACGGTTCAAGGTTCATGATCGTACGGTGGCCCATTTCCTCCATGCACAACTTTTGTTAACAAGTGTGGGCCCTTGCATCTTTTTTTACGGTATTTATTTATTATTATTATTTTTTTATTTCTGTAGGCATTAAATCTTTTTAAAATTTGACCCTTTTTTATTTAAACCTCATTTGGTCTATTTGTAATTTTTTTGAGCATTGTGACATTTTAATTCTTGTATGTTATTTTCTAATTACAACTACAAGTGACTTAAATAGAAAAAAGGCCACATTTAATTCAAACATTACATAAAAAGTCATATTTATTTAAAAAGCTACATATTGAAAAAGTCACATTTTATATTCTATATATGTGACCTTTTATTTTATATATAGAAATAAAAAGTCATATTTAATTTAAAAGTCACATAAAAATCACATATTAAAAAAGTCGCATAATATGGGACTTTTTATTTTATATGTAAATAAAAAGTCGCATTTAATTCAAAAGTCAATTAAAAAAGCCACATAATATGTGACTTTTTACTTTATACATAGAAATAAAAAGTCACATTTAACTCAAAAGTCACGTAATAAGTCATATTAAAAATTTTACATAATATGTGACTTTTTATTTTATATGTAGAAATAAAAAGTCGCATTTAATTCTAAAGTCAAGTATGAAGTCACATATTAAAAAAGTCACATAATATGTGACTTTTTATTTTATATTATGTAGAAAAAAAGAAGTCACGTTTAATTTAAAAATTACATAAAAAGTCACATTTGTTTAATAAAAAGTCACATATGTTTAACAGACTAAGAAATAAAGACGTATATCCCACCTGGGAAGGGAAGTACAATAAATTGTGTGACTATTTAACATAAAAGTCATATTTATAACTAATTAATTAAAAACAAGTATTGAATTAAAAAGTTACAAACAAAGAAAAGACATGTTTAATTTAAAATTCACATATAAAAAGTAAAAAAGAAAATCACATATATAAAAGTTGCATGTAAAATAAAAGGTCATACACATAATAGAAAAATGTTACATATAAAATAAAATAAGAAAGTCATATAAAAAACAAATCAACTAATTAAAAAGTCACGTATAGAAATTGAAAAGTTACATCTTGTGTAACTATTTAATAAAAAAGTCACATATAAAATAACTGATTAATTAAAAAGCCAGGTAAAGAAATCGAAATTTCACATGTGTGTAACTATTTAATAAAAAAGCAACATATATAGAATAATTAATTACTTAAAAAGTCATGTAAAGAGATTGAAAAATCACATTTGTGTAACTATTTATAAACAAAGTCACGTATAGAAATTGAAAAATCACGCTTTGTGTAACTACTTAATAAAAAAAGTTATATATAAAATAACCGATTAATTAAAAAGTCATGTAAAGAAATCAAAAAGTCATATGTTTGTAACTATTTAATAAAAAAAGCAATGTATATAGTATAATCAATTACTTAAAAAGTCATATAAAGAAATTGAAAAGTCACATTTGTATAACTATTTAAAAAAAATTACGTATATAAATTGAAAAAGTCACATTTTGTGTAACTATTTAATAAAAAGTCACATATAAAATAACTAATTAATTAAAAAGTCAGATAAATAAATTGAAAAGTCACATGAGTGTAACTATGTTTAATAAAAACTAGATTTTTCAACCCGTACGTTGCAAGGACAGCAATGAAAACTAAAAAAATTGAAGGTAGAAAAGAAAGATGACGTCCCTATCATTTTTTCAGTATAATACCAAACTTGGATTTTCTTTTTATTGTTATTAAAAAAAGAAAGTTTTATTCTTATTGTATTTCTAACTATTTATAATTAAAAAACAAATAGTAAAATAACTACACTTTAGAAAAACATATAATATAAAATTAGCAATCAATTTGCTGTTAAATTTTCACATAACATAGTATAAGTATGATTAATTAATTTCCACAAAACAACAATTTTCTATTAAATTTCCGCAAAATATAATATAAGTATGATTAATTAATTTTCAGGAAAACAATAGTGGCAATGAATAATTTATATAAATATACTTGCTTTCCATAAAAAACCAATCAAACCATACTCAGTCAAATTAATTCGAGAATTCTTTTTTAAAGAACTAATAATGAATTGTTGCAGTATGCTTAAAAAAAATTTCAAATATTTATCATAATATTTCTAGACAAAGTAATATGTGTGTGTGAGAGAGAGAATCAATTCATATCTTTAATTTATATGTAATAAAATAATTAATTATGGGTAAAAGGATGGCAAAAAATAAAATAGAGTAGAATGTCGAAAAAAAGAAAAAATTTCCCCACGACACAAGTAGCAGAATTGTAATCCGAATTAAAAGTGCAATTCAAGCCTAAACATAACACGACACCCAATTGAAATTTTCGGTTGGTAATCTAAAATTAAAAATCGAGAAAATTCCATTTTCTTGATTTTTAATTTCAGGTCAAGAATAGAGATTAATTAAGAAAATAAAAAATTAATTCAAATATTCTAAAAAATTAATTCAACTAAAAAATTAAAGATACACAAATAGTTAAGAAAAAAAAGTCTTACATCAAAAACGAAAGGTAACAATCATGAAAAGGGATTAAGAAAATAAAAAGAAAATTAACTCAAATCAACAATTAAAGATAGGGGAAGAGAAATATTTAAAAATTTGAATTTCCATAGGTAGATTGAAGTCATGAATGGATGAAGATTCGAGGATAAGGTACAAAGAGGATAAATTAAGGAAATTTGAATCCAACACAAACATAACTACATAAATTAGAAGACGGATTATATCAGTATAAATTTCAAAAAAGAAAAGATAAGGAAGATGCAATAAATAAGATAATTCAAGAAAAAATAAAAAATATAATTTCACAAATGAAGAATCCTTATAAAGCTCTATTATTGGCGGGAAAAACTATATCAGACAAACTTCTCTTATTATTAATATATCGATGCCACATATATAGATAATCAATTACTTAAAACGTCATGTAAAGATATTGAAAAGTCATATTTGTGTAACGGTTTAATAAAAAAGTCACATATAGAAATTGAAAAGTCACATTTTGTGTAACTATTTAATAAAAAAGTCATATATAAAATAAATTATTAATTAAAAAGTCAGGTAAAAAAATTAAGAAGTCACGTGTGTGTAACTATTTAATAAAAAAGCCACATATATAGAATAATCAATTACTTAAAAAGTCTTGTGAAGAAATAAAAAAGTTACATTTGTATAACTATTTAATAAAAAAGTCACGTATAAAAATTGATAAGTCATATTTGTGTAACTACTTAATAAAAAAACCATATATAAAATAACCAATTAATTAGGAAGTGACAAAAAAATAAATAAATAAATTGAGAAGTCATTAATTAAGCACCAGGTGGAAGAATAAAGATGACCGAGCCCATTTGCGGATAATTGGGCCCATTCAATGAAATCAACGTATTTTTACGGCTTTCGGCGTCATTAATTAAGATAACCGTATTTTTCAAAATAAAAAATAATTTGAAGTGGTGTACCTAATTTTCCCAAAAAAATATGAAGAATTTTGACTCATCTAATATATATGTTTTTTTAAACGCACTAATTTCTTAGCCTATAACACACAATATCCAATACTAAAATGATCCAAAACAAATAGAAACCCAAATCAAATAAAATTACAACCAAAAAAAGAAAAACTGAAACGTTATCTCTCCTGGGCTTGTATTCTCTCTTGCATCTCAAGGTTGTTTTATCGCATGGTTAAAGTTGTCAAAATAAAAAAAAAAAAAAAAAATTATTAGCCCACTAGTTTAACAATTACTAGATCCCCCATGGTGCAAAAAAAAAAAAAAATCACATTCTTATTCCAAAAACAACCAAATACCACGATGGCTGGAAAATATATTTAAGAGGAAATTAAAATATATACCCTTTTCTTTATTCATATTACTATTACATACTCCACTCTTAAATTATTTGTATATTTACCATTGTGGATTACATATATACCCCAACCTTTTTACTTAAAATATTTTAAAATTGATTTATTAATTTTATTTATATATACAAACATATATTCATATACATATATATATATGTAAAACGCCGCAGCAATCTTATATATCCATTCATATATTCTGCAGCAGTGGTTGGATCTTGTTTTCATTTCTTTTTTTAAAATTTTCCAGCAGTTAGATCTGTGTTCCAACGGTTGCAGGTTCTACAGCGTATCATTTTTTGTTTTCAAACACTGTTCAGACACTGCAGCATTGGTTGGATTTTGTTTTCATTTTTTTTTTAAATTTTTCCAGCAGTCGCAGGTGCTGTAGCCATGGTTGGATATTGTTCTCATCTTTTTAAAAGTTTTCTGGCAAGTGGATCTTCTTTTCAATTTTTTTTAAATTCTCCGTTGGTTGGATGATTTCTGTTCCGGCGGCTGAAATTATTTTTTTTTTTTATGTTATCTCTTCTGTTTTTTGATCATTTTGTTACCATTTAATGGGGTTGTTACCATCTTCCAATTAATTTCTTTTTTTACTTATTTTCATATGTTACCATTTATCGAGGATGTTACCATGTACCAATTTTTTTTTTTTAATTTTCATATGTTACCATTCTCCTTTTGTTATTTTCTTCTTTTTTACCATTTTGTTACCATTTAATCGGGCTTGTTATCATTGTTATCTTTATTTAAAAATTTATTATTTTGTTATTGTTAATGTGATATTATTCGGGTGGTGACTTTTGTTTTATGAATGCCAATGTTACCGTGTTTGAGGTGTGATAACGTCGGCAGTTGATAGTGGTTTCAAATTGGAAGTGGGGTTGGCAGAACATAAAAACTATTTTTTGATTAAAAAATTTATACTATTAAGTAATTGTTATTATAATTATAATTTATAAAAAATAATAATTAATAAATAATTAAATTTTAATTAAAAATGGATTGCGGTAATTTTGAAATGGAAAATGGTATTTTTGCAAATAGTTTCAATCTAGGAGTATTTTTGAAAATATTATCACTAAGAGTGGTTTTTATGTAAATATCCCTATGCCCATAATAATACTGAATATTGTCCACTACAATCATATCCTTGAGCTATTCCTATCAAACTTGTCCATATATATATATATATATATATATATATGTATGCTAATGCAACTCGATCCACATCACTTTAATTTGTTAATGAACTAATTAACTTCCATTTCCCTAACATGATTCCAATCTCAATCCATCCTGCAAGTATCAATGATCTCACAAGTGATGCTCTTCCTATATAGGCTACTATGTTTGCCATAACAAAGAGGTACCCAGAAGCTGAAATTGCTGCAACAGAAAATACTACAGTTTGGTCCCTCAAACAATCCCTCAAAGCCCAAGCTAAAACGAGCGGCACCGTCCCGCCAAGGGCATACGCCGTGGAGGCTGCGACCGCTATCTGAGTCGCGTCCGGCGGTGGTAGCCTTACAAGTGCTCCAACTCTTCTTGAACTGATGTCTCTATCATGTTGTGCCTTCACTATATCAATTTGAGTATGGACAGAAACAAACTCTGATGTTGCCATTGCTAAAGCTCCTGCAATTACTCGGATAAAATGTGCCCTTCCAACATCTCTTGTTTGGTGCATAAATCTCATGCCTTCGGACAGTATTAGTGTTGTCGTAAATACTAAACCTTCAACGCTTCCTAAGACAACGGCCCTTAGCCGTTGTGCTCTCTGAGCATAGTCATAATACTTCTCATTTGAATCTCGACAGTCAGTGCAAGAACGTTTGAGTGACAAACAAGGATTCATCTTTAATTTGCCGATGATAGGCAGCTAAGGGCCTATCGAGTTACCTAATGTGCCTATCTAGTAGGGCATTATATATAGAGAAACCTCGAGGCCTACTAGACTTTAGGTAAAGATATTAAAAATGTTATACGTTGTCTTATATATCGAGCCAATAATTTGCCCCAGACAGGTAGTAACTTATCTATTTGATACTGTTAGAAACTTCGATCCGTGTCGTTATCAAGCAAACATGGTGTTTCGCAAAACGTAAAAAACGAAAAGAGTGAATTGTAAGAATAAACAGGTGCCGAAGGAAAATGGGAAGCAGATCTACCACTCATATCCATATAAGGCTTGTTTAAGCACTACTCAATTTAGGTTCTGAATTCTGGCCTAACTTTAATATCCATGTAAGGTTCTAACTCTTGAATGTGGAGTTTCGTAAACTTAAGTTTTATATTTTATATGATTTATCTTAAAAATAAAAAACAAGTTTTTTAGACTTAACATCATCAAGTGCCTCTTGCAGCCAAGTTATTTCTTTGTTATCAAGATCAGTTGTATAATTTGTCCACCGATTTTGCTAATCCTAAAAATTCCTAACTTCGGGTTTTGCACTTGTTTTCAGAGGAAGTAACCAAACACACACATATATATATGTAAATGTGTCGTTTTTTCACCATATTGATCAAATGCAATTCCAGGCCTCACATATTTACAAAGAAGAAAACCATGCAACATGCAGTATTTGCAGTTTAATTTTAATTGATTTTTTTATTGGACCAGATCATTGCAACCAGGGGTGTAGCCAAAGCGGGGCCTCACTGTGCCTGGGCCCACCTCCAATTTCCAAAATTTTCTCTTTTTTTCTCTTGTAAAATCATTTTTTAAAAAATTATATTAATAGTTTACTCGTGCCTTCAAAACGCAGCCTCACAATAGTCGCTAGCTACTCCCTGTTCACAACACTTATAAGGCCCAAATTAATGCATAGAACTCTTTGATTTACAAACAAATAAATGAAGAAAATTTGAACACCCTATACTTATAAGTTTCATAAATAGGGCGGCTGCCTATAAACTTGTCCAAACTAAAAGTATGATGATCTAATTAAATAAAAGTTCGGACCACGTCATGATAACAAATTCATGATAGGATGACCCAACAAAAAAATAAACACCTACCTCTTGTGCTAGGTGTCCATATGAGAAATTGTCACATTATGAATATAATTTTGTATAAGGGAATCAAATTTTAATTCCATATAGTAGAACTCCTAAAAGTTCACCAATGAAACATAAAGGAATCTCGAAGTGAGAAGAAAAAATATATATTTGGTAGCAACAGCGGAATGAATAATGGTTGGATTAAATAAATTCCAGCACTGAGAACCCATATTAATTACAGGGCTGAGACCACAAAAGGTAGATTAATTCCACTAAATGAAATTAATATTTGAAGCAAAGTAAGCAAGAAAACATAATCATGTGTTCTCAAATGGCTCGAGACAGCAATAATAATTATTCAGAATGACCTACACAAAAGCAATTATGCCAATCATCATCAATCTTAGTTTCCAGAAGTCAAAACGACAGGGTAAATTTTGACATATATACAAACCACGCAAATACACACATTTACACAATATATAGGGCAGCTAGAAATGATATTAAAGTAAAAACTTTTATTAGTAGATAGCATTACATTTACATGATATACTACTTTCTGAAACGTAGTGTAACGATCAATCAATCTAGTTTATAATTGTACAAGACAATGTTAAATAAAGAAGAAAATATTTTTGCAATTTAGTTCGAAGATGTCATAATTAATCGATGCATTAGTTTCAGCACACTAAAACTAATATGCATAACAACTATACATCAGGATAATTTAAAGTTTTTTCCCCGCCTAATGCTCAAATGTTGAAATGAGCATCATATCCATCATGATGAGGTGGACTCTTGAGCCACCCCATGTTAGGAAGTACCCATTTTAACTGTTGAACACGGTGCTTAAATGAAAATTTTCACCCAGAGCCACCCCATGGCTTTCATTTCTAACCTCATGTTGGATGTTTTTCGATCTTTACACAGTTCATTGCTCCAATAAAAATTTCTTTTATTATGTAATTACGACCGCAACTCAAGTCCCGTAATTAACTTGAATGGTTGATCAGTAGTAGTGATAATTAGTACACATATGAAGTATCTAACAGAGATAAAATGATACAATTTCAGACATTATGCCTTAACAAATAGTCCAAGACACGTATGTGGCATGTATTACTAATGTTGAACGGCTATCAATTGATATGACATGTACACATGCAAGTCATGCATGCATCTACCACCATCTATAATTATATCATTTCCGGTATATCTTGAGAGGATTACTTGATCATATGGGAAAGAAAAATGAAATATTGAGTGATGGTCCAGAAAGGAAAGATATAAAAGGACTAAAGAAGCAATTAGTGGGTGCTTTCATGGGCATCAACAGTAGCAATAATGCAAAACCTCACGCTGTCCACTCCGAATAAATCACGCTCTCAATATATTGCCCGCTTTATAGACCAAACACTAATCACTCTCCCATTAACCAATTCTCCCACCCTTCTAATTTACTTTGTCTGAAATCCCAAAATGCTCTTCACCAGATTTCTATAATAAACTGTAATAATAATGGCCGCCGGAAGGGTTCCAGTGGAGGTTGGCACGCGAGGCACTGTTGGATCGCTTTTGAAGAGGGAGATCGAGTATTTCAAAAGATTGGAGTTGGACCGATCATTTGAAACAGGCTGTAACCTAAAATCTGAGAGAAAATTCGGAGAACTTCGTTGGGGTACTGGAGGCAATTCCTGGTCGGGTTTCAGGTTTTTTATTAATGTGTCGTGGAGAAGGAAGAAGAGGCGGAACAGCGGAATCCGGCCGAGCATGTGTTCTATGGTGGAGGTGGCCGACGGAGGAGGGGTTGGTGAAATTCCGGGGTTCAGTTACAGAAATCTCAAGTCAGATTCCAAGAGATACGAAGCTTTAAGTTCTAATTGATTTTCGCTTGAGAGAGTGCACCTTGAGGTTTAATTATTTACTTGGGATCAATTACGGTTAATTAATGTTTCTTGCATATTTGAGTTTTGCCTTGTGTAATTTTAATAAATTAATTATGGTTAAAATGTTAGTGATTGTTCAGTTTGAAACTATATATCTTGCAACGGATGGTGAAGTTTAGAACTTTGAAAGGATTGAGCTGGCCAGAATAAGAATCCGGTTAGTCTAGTTTCAATTCCATACTGTGAAAATGATCAACATCTTAATTATCACTCACTCCTTTTAAGTGTTCATCAGTAGATTCTATCGTATACCAATAAAAAAAATTGAAGAAAAAGAAAAAAAGTTGCACCTCTCTATTGGTATGAAAAAAAAAATAGACGGAGATACCACCATTGGAGACATCTTAAATAACCCAACGATAGGCTTTTGATCGGAACGGTTGAAACTTTAAATTGACTTTCGTTTAAAAAGTTGTTCTAACCGTTGGTACTTTGAAAGTATACTACTGGTAAAATTCTTTTACATTATAATAATAATAATATTACAAAAACCACCTAAGAGTGAAAAGAAATCTTTCCCGGTACTCTATATATATCTGTTACAAGGGGATGTAGTCATGTACAGTCAATTATTATAGAGAGAATTTCAACACTTCCTCTAAGTTCAATATGTAAACGGAATATTATTATTATTACTTGATAGACAAGAAAGAGTAACTAGAGCTGCCAATAGGGGACCAAAAAGGGCCAATGGGAAAAGGAGGAACAAAGTTGCAAAAAATGTTAGAATCCGCATGGATCGGGGAGTTTGAACCCGACGTGAATCGAACACGCAACCTTCTGATCTGGAGTCAGACGCGCTACCATTGCGCCACGGATCCCCTTGTTGTATTATTTCACTTAATAAATTTACTTATTCTAAATATAAGGTTCTGGTTCTCGAAAATAAAAAGGCCATTCATGAAACTAAACATATTGACCATGCCCAGTGGTATTGACAAATTAACATATGCGAAATAGAGAGAGGACTTGTGCTTGTGCCTTGTAGGGGGCATGTGTTGTTTTTTCATTGAGTCAAACCATGAAGTTTCAGCTGGTCGTTTTTTAAAATTTTCCCTTTTTCACATTTGTTTATTCAAACAATAATTGTTATTGTTATAATACATTACTAGTTAAATCATCCGTGATTTACACGGGTAGAAAAATTTACTAAAATATATTATTAAATAGTTAAATACAAATATGTAATATTTACACCCTATGGAAAATATAAAAACACACACACATATCTATTAATTGAATCGATAAGATCGATGGACTTAGTAATCAGAAAATTCATAATCGTTTAAAAGACAACATACGTTTTTACATATAATCCTTCGTATATAAATGCAATAATAGAAAAAATATATCTATTACCCGCTTCATTTTAAAAAATCCTAATAAAACTAACAAATTCAAAAAATATAAAATGCATTAAAATATTCAAATAACATTACACTCACCAATACACACAGTAAAGATGGTGAATTAACGAATTATGATGTATTAAAGTTTGTTTTAGAATTGACATTTCAGATTTGGTATTTTAATTTATTAGTGAAAAAGATTAACAAACAAAATAAATGGGCAAAATGATTAAGGCTTAGTTGTTAAACTCAATGGTCACAAGTTTAAGTCTTTTCTACGTTCTTTCACAAAAAGTTTTATTAAAAAGAAAATGAACAGTTACCGCAAAGTTTACCAAATAAAAAAGGCGGGAAAATCGTGGTAAAAAGGTTCCTAGATTTAAGTGGATTAATCTATATATATATATATATATATATAAAGGCATTTAAGTTGCTTTCTTATTTTTCCCGCCCATTTCAGTGCTGTAACTGTCGTAGTCAGTCTTTTGCAATACCTTTTGTGATGTGCATGTTTTCCGTTCTTTTTTCCAAGAATGGAGCCTATTAAGGACCAGTGTGTTCCATAGCACACCGTCTTGCCACAGCCCGTTTAATTTTTGGTCCGACTGTACTATTTTCCTAAGCCCAAAATCAACTATCTTCTATAGGAAAAAGCTTTTAGCTGTAATAAGCTGAAAATTAATAGTTAGGCCAATAAAAATTCTGTTAAATGCGTTCCAACTTATACTTTTATATAGACTCAGCCAAATAATATTATATTCTTAATTCGATGTGAGATTTTATCCTGCTTAAATCACATATCTTTCATTTTAATTTTATAAAATACACCATCAGCCATTGTTTGCTATTAACTCGATGTGGGACAAAATTCAATTCTCTTTGAAAATTGTATTTTTAACATCCACTTTTATAACACTCAATTTTTTCTATTTTATTATGTAATCCGATGTGAGAATCTGTACATCCTAATATGCACATATTATTATATATATTTGTTTTAAAATGACACTCATATTAGATTTGTGTTTATTAGTTATTATATAGATATCTCTTCATTAGACTGTATATAAAATTTCCAACCACACCTCTGAAAAACAAAAAAAATCCAACCGCACTGAGAAAATTTTATGGCTTCACCTCTGCTTTTTCCTCCAATTTTCAATGCAAATTCTCTTCTCTTTCTTCCAATCTTTCCCTTTCGAGTGCCTGAGGATTATTATTTCCTAATCTACTGTTATAATTGTTAATTCTCTCCGTGCTTTTGATTATTTCCTAATATGCTGTTTAAAATCTCTGTCGTACGCATTTTAATTTCCAGAATCAACACTAAGTTATTTGCGATAACGCATCTTAATTTCCTAAATCAATGCCAAAATCTTGGCGATTTATTTTTTTTAACAAAAGGGAGTCCATATGCACTTGGGCTATTAATTTTAGGGTTCGATTGGTTGAGAATTTGGTTTAGAGGCTGCGGTGGCTTCAAGAATTTGGTCTAAATACTTAAAGTGAATTCAAGAAGATATTATATAGGTACAAGAATATTGGCATGGTGAAACAATTAGTTGGATTATTCATTTTTAAAAAATTCAATTGTTTGAATTAAAACTTTAAATAAATCTCTTAACTATTTATTTTTCTGAATTATCTTTACTATATCAATTTAATATATGGCACAATATCTCTTATTTATAATTTAGATTTATTAGTTCATAAGAAATTTCAACTCTTATTCTGTCTGGATATTATATTGTCATCGCTTTAGTTGATTAATACAAACTAAGGTATGTTATTTTTATCTATCTCGAATTGGAGTCGTACTTTTTACTTCAAATATTTTTCCTAGACACATGCATTCTTTTATTTATGGATTCTTTATATGGGTTTGACACCTTTATTTTAACAAAGGACATTAATATGCCTACTTCAATTTCTATTATATAAATCTGATATAATATTATAGTTGTTTCAAGTTTTCAAGGATATAGTAGTTATCAGAAAATTAAAGAATACAGGATTTGAATACAACTGGCTTGAGGGCCACGTGTTAGACTTACTTTCTTACCATTGGAGCATAGTATTTAAGCTTTTACACTTATTTTAGAATGTATGGTGTTCAACGAAGAGCAATCACGAGGATTGATTCCTCAAAATCTAGAGCTTTAATTTGACTTGAAAGATCAAGAAAAGACTCACTTTTTAAATTGGGTTCTTATTGAAATTTGGGTCCAACCAATGTGTCGGTAGCTTTTCAAAATATCCATTGAAATTTTTGTTATCAATTTTTTAAAATCTTGGTTATTTTTGAATAAGTTTCTTATTTTTACCTTCATTACCTCTTTTTTGGTAATCACATAATGTACAGAATTGGTTTTGCCAACTATATATATTTTAAGTTTTTTTAGCTAGCTGTATGGAAATATTTTATACACATTGTAAATATTATTTGTATATAGGTTGTTGGATATTATTATATGCTTAATTAGAACATGTTCATTAGGTTCACATATATGATAGAAGTTGTGTTTATAATTTAGCCCAAATTATTATATGATTATGTCAAAAAAATGTTTAAAAGAAAAATGAAAGATAAAATGACTTGGTACTAAATGTTTTAGTTTAATCCTTGGAGAAAAATTGGGGAATTATAAATGCATCCTAACAATACTATTTTTTGTTAATTTCCTATCATATTTAGCAAACAATTAACCCACTTAATAATTAAATAAAGAGGCCATAGCCAATGAATTTTAGAATTCTACAATATATCAAAAGAAGGGGAAATACTTTATTAAGATACTATATGGTGTCAGATCGAGAATAATTATTTAACACAAGTTTATATCATCAATTGATCAATGTATTAGAGATTATTCATTTTGAAAATATAGTGGAATATATAAATATTCATTACTTGATGTTCTATTCTGTTTTTATTTATCATTTTTAGAATATCTTTCCGTGGAATATATATATTTTCGCAATATTTTGGAAAGAGTCCATAAAGATATAGATTATTCAAAGTTTAATTAATATGTCAACTTTTGCTCAAAGAAAAAAAATTAAATTAATGTGTCAACTACTGATATAGTATTTATCAGAATGTTTATTTATTTATTAAAATTATATATAGTCTATTGTATGTTTACAATTTAATTGATCATAATAATACTTTTCATTTAGATTGGAGAATTCTACAAGACTTGGAGAATTCTACAAAACTTCAATCCATTTATGTTTTTTTATTTAATTTATCCCATTATGTATTTTATTTTAATTGAGCCTATTAGACGGGTTTCAGGGTTTTAGTTTTTATTATTTAAACTCATATGATTCATTAATAGGGTTGGTTGAGTTTTGAATAAAATTAAAAGATATTGAATTTCTTCAAATTTTGCACGTAAATGGTTGATTTGTGCGCGAATCAATATTTATAATAACGTGTTAGTCATTTGTCACGTTTCCGCCTACATCAATTGGTATCACAGCACGGTCTAACGATGAATTGAGGACATATTAGACAATGTGGTGCCAAGATTGATACCGAGGACGATAGATGTGAACTAATACAAATCTGCCAACAGTTGGATGCTTTGGCATACAAGGTAGCCGGATTGGCTAAGCTTTTCGGCGTTCTTGAGGCACGATGTAGTGGTCGTGATGTGTGCATTAAGGCTAAGCGAGACTGCCGTGATGGTGGGATTAATCGTGAGTCTAATTGTGGACAAAGTTCTAGAAGGAGAATCTACAGATTTTAAGTTTATTGACGGCCAAGGGGGTGCCGTTAGTTCTGGATTGGAAAGCAACCATCGCAGAGAAAAGCGAATCAAAGTTGTGTATGGATGTTGAGAGGGAGTCCTTCACAAATTATTTTGCTCCAGTTAATCGTAATTTATTGGGTGTTAATTTAGGCAAGGAGTACAATGACCCGCCTATTTTCGACACCAATGTCGTGGAAAATTTTGAAGAATTTCCATATTTTGAGGAAAAACAAGAAAAGGAGAGGATAATTGGAGTGAAAACGAGTGATAAGAATTTCGAGGAAGGACTCTATGAGGCTATTGATGAGGCACGTAATAGCCTACGCGGTGTCCTAAGGTTCGCTACAAAATCTTGTTAGAAGAGTTTGGTTATGATAAGGAGTTCACCAAGAAAATTTCGTGCTTTGGTCCTGGAAATATAGACTCAAACATGGTGATAGATACGTCTAACAAAGTCTAGTGCCTTAATGAAATTCTTATAGATTTTGTTGTTGATGGTTTTCAATGAGCTTCTAAACAACGTCTTTTGGTTGAAGAAAATTTAACAAGTCACAATAGAAACATGGATCATGAAGGTATAGAGTGGCACTGGTGTTGGATGAAAGATAGTCAAGATTCGAGGGCGAATCCTCTCCAACTTAGGGGGAAAATGAAGATTCTAGAAGACTTCAGTTCATTTATGTTTTTTTTTCAATTTAATTTAGCCCATTATGTATTTTATTTTAATTGAGGGGTTGGTTGAGTTTTGAATAAAATCAAAAGATATGGAATTTCTTCCAATTTTGCAACTAAATGGTTGATTTGTGCCCGAGTCAACATTTATAAGCTTGTGGTAGACATTTGTTACGCTTCGTCTTACATCAAGAACAATCTCTAGTTTAATTAGAAAGTTGATGATTCTATGTATTTATGAATATCTATTCAATTAAAAATATGCCAATAAAATAAAATTAAATGTTAAATTAAATTAAAAATTAAAAAAATATGCCAATAAAATTAAATCAAAAATCAGTTTCTGGTGTAAATAATTACTCGATTCAATTTTATATCTTACCTAACACGTAGCACATTTATTTTGAACTCCCTTTAGGGCTTCTTTCAGAGAGTTTTGTATAAAGTTGATTTATTGAAAATTGACTTTTTTGGATAGTTAGGGGGAAAGTTGATTTTCTTTTTTTTTTTTTTAACGAATTTTGTGATTTATTAAAAAAAATTATTGAAAAGGGTGTCTGAGAAGGGTAAAAAAGTCAAACAAAAATGACATATAACACAATCCAATTATCAACCTATTGAAACTCTTCTAAATTAATTAATGATAATTATGCAATATGTTTATTTTATCAAACATTTTGTCCACTATTTTGTCCAAATAAAATTATTTGTACCCTCATATTCCTATTTTCACTAGGAAAAGTATATTCACACCACTATTTTTTATAACCACACCACATAAATATTACACTAGACGTCCTGATATTTCATTTTTGTTACTTTTTTATCCCCAACCTTTTCTTTTTAATCCATTTTTATTTCAAATTTCTATTAGTTAACAATTTTTTTCATTAATGACATTTTCTGTTAAAAAATTCTATTAATCTACTTTAAAATAAGGAGAATACATGTTATTCCTTTGTTTTTTTTTATAATTATTTTACTCAATTTGAAATATTTAAGGCCTTTCTTTTTATAATGAAATTTCAAGTACAAACTGTTGGTGAAAATAGCGTGTAATAATTATTCGAAGATTAAGGCTAAGTGGTAATTAAAAAAAAGTTTGACTTAATTATAACAATTAGCAAAGACTAAAGGCATTTGAAGCAAATAAAACATAGTGTCGTTAGTAAAAAATAGTGGTCTCAATATAATTACCTTTCACTAGAATTAGGCAAAGCTCAATTAATATTGTTAGAAATATTAAATAAAATTTAAGAACATTTTATCAGTATATTTTTTAATTTATTATTTATTTCACTCTAAAAATTTTATTTTATTAATAACTATATATGTTAAATAGGGCTATACGACTGAATTAATATTCCAACTATATACATATATAAAAAAAAAATTGACCTATGGACGGAAAAAAGAATACAACTATTGGAGGGAGGATTAATAAACTATTAATCAACTTGTTGAAACTCTCACAAGAAAAAGCGTCGCGGGTGCCACTTGGTTGTTGGCTAGTTACCTTTCTAGATTTTGACAGAGCTGTTGGGAGAAGAAGAGCAGAACTGAGTTGACTACAATGCCACTGTGTTTTCTGCCCATTCACGTCGGAGTAGGAGAGTGCTGGAGGAAATCAATGAACCCATCAGATGGAAATACGAAATATTCTTCACTCTGTGTTGCATATGCCCTTGTTTCCCTTGCTGCCCTTGTAAGTAAAGCAAAACTGAACTCAAAAGAATTTGTTTCCTTGTTGATGAGCTTTTTACTCTTTGAATTATTGTGATAGGTCATAAGTTTTGGATGGCTTTAGGAATTCATTAGAGTTGAGACTTTAGAAATATACGCAAGTTTTGGATTGGAGGACCTATTATTGACATATTTTTTTGGGTTTGGGGATAGAAATATATGCAAGGTATTTTGAAGTTGTAAAGTGCTATGAATCTAGAGACAATTTGATTATAAATGCTTGTGAATGTAACATGAGCTGCTATCTCTAACTGTTGTCAGCTTTATTATTCTGCATCGGCAGGCTAGAAGTTTAGCAAAAGATAGACTCCTGAGTTACTATTATGTAATCAGCGGAGGGATATACTTTATACAGGTCTATATATTGCACTTCTTTTATTTATTTATTTATTTATTTATTATCCTACTAGGAATCGTCACGGTGGGTGGTGACTCGATCTCATATCAATATAAGGGGTGCCTTTACCACTAGGACAAGCCCTCATGGTCATTGAACTTCCCCTTATATAACCTGAAAAATCAGCACATAATTGCATTATGTTTTTGGTTTGCCTGTCTCTGTACCGTTTCTCACTTTCAAATCACTCATTGGCTATCAGGTGTGTATCTGGGTATGCCTCTGGATTGATGACAACAGAGTCATAGAGTTTCTTGCTAATATGTTTCATGCAGGTTATTTTAATTTGTTTATCATTTTCAATCTCCTATTGAAACCTTGCAGTTTCTTATTTACGCACAAAAGAAACTAGCTAGATTTGTGGACTTAATTGTCTAAGAAATTCGTCATCTTCTATTGACTTTACAGCGGTATAGTTTCTAGCTGCGTTAGGCTTCTTGATGTATGGCGGAAGGTGAATATCTGAAGCTATCTGTTCATTCTTCTTGCAGCTGCTCTGTTTTATTGTATCCTTATGATCAGATGTCTATTTGGTGCCCCCTGGTTATTTTTCATGCTGAAAATATTTCCCATTGAATCCCAAGCACGCAAGAACAAGCTTCATGAGGTTACTGTAATGCTGTGCCTTACCAATTATTGAGCATTGTGATATATATTCAGTAGTCAGTTGGTACTATGCTTTACTACTGTGTTTTGTATTATTCATTTTCTTCAATTTGCCGTCATTAGTAATCTCAGCTAGCCTTTCTCCAATTGTCTACAAGCAATCTTATTTTTTTAACATTGCATTTGCCCTTTGTCTTCATTTTTCCATAATGAGAAATTGTTCCCGTTGTAATTGTCTATATGAAACTTCGTCACCATTGTTTAATTTACTTCTTTTCCCCTAATTAGTCTCATCATAGCATGGAACCAGCAATGAACCTTGTCCTCTGACACCACCTGTAAATGAGCATACATAACTTCTTTCAAACACTACCAGATTCTTATGATCAACTCTTCTTAGAGGAGGAAGACAGCTTTAGAGAGAAAATGCGAGGTTTCTCCTAAATGTAAATTATAGTCTTTCCTTCCTAAATGAGTGTGTGTTTCTTTTATTGTACGAGAGATTGTATTCTCTTTGTTTGTTGAGTAGACATTGCAATTCTTTTGTAAGAGTTCAAATCCTTCCACAAGTTTGCGAGTTTTGGGAGGCTGTCCACATAAATAAATCCTTATGTTCATCTAGTTTCTTTGCTTTCTCATTTCTACTTAAGTTGTAAATTTGTGTGCTTCATACACTGTACACAACAACTTTTTCCCTAACATTTAGGATCCATATGACCCCCGCTTCAAAAATTTAAATT
>CAVNYN010213688.1:0-35378 GCA_963692815.1 Nyctanthes arbor-tristis | reverse complement strand
CAACTTAGTTGATGAATTACATATTCACATCAATGACGTGACTTGTGTTGTTTTACTATTATTATTATTATTATTATTATTATTATTATTATTATTATGATCAACCTCGTCATCATCAATTTTCATCTTTTTGAGTTTTTTTACATAATAATTAATTACTTTCGTTCTTGAATGATAAATTTTTAAAAGTTTTTTTTTTTGTTAGCAAGTTATTGCAATTTTATTAAGGTTTTAAAAAGCAAAAATCGTTAAATATTGAGATTAATTATCAAACTTCTTTTAAAGCTAATTAGATTAAAGCAAGGACTAAGCACATACTCTTGTAAAGCATAGCTAAACGGTGAGCTTAACAAAGTGTTTGACATCTGCATGAGATTATAAATAGTATTATTTTATTGGTTTTTTTGTAAAAAGTAAATAATTGTAGTTTGATTTTTACTTTTTAACCTTTTGAAAAAAGTGAAATTAATGTTATGATGCCGTGTGGCAGAAAACACTTTGTAAATTTCAAGTTCAAATAATACCTGCTCTCCAAGAAAGGAAAAAAAAAATTAATATTCCCTAAAAAATCAATTAAAATACCCCCTCCTTTTTAAAATGCAAAGTTCTAGGGACACAAGCGCAATAAGGAAAAAAGACCGGGGGTAATATCGGTATTGCGGACTTAGGGCTTTCTAATCGAACTGTGTGTATATATATTTGCGGGAGAAAGAGAAAAGAGAGAAAAAACCGCCGTAGGCCGAGCGCTTCCCTCGTGAAGGAAGGGGTGGCGTGGTATTCCACGGGAGAGGTTGAATTCGTGGCGCACTTTTGTGCGATTGGCGTACATCAATTCAATTGGGGACTCCATGGCCGCTTTGCTGCTTCAGCTTGCAGTCAGAGCGACCGGATTGCCCTACACTTTTTCTCTCTTCTAATTTTCCCCCATTTTTTTAATTTTGTTTTAATCTTTTCTGAAAGATTCATTCTTTGTGGAGAATCAATCGGTTTATTCTTTGCGTTTCTGCGCGTATCGATTTTTAGAATTCTTTGGGGTTTCATCTTATCTTCTATCTTCCCCCAAATGATTTTTCCATAATGCTACGTTATAAATTTTATATTCAATTGAATCTAAAAAATTTGTGCTTAAATCCGTAGAAAATCGTTATGTGACTTCTCTATTTATTCTATATTTAATATTTATTCATTTTACCTATTTTTATTTTACTTATAATTTATCGAGAGGTGACCCCTCGCGCCTAAATTGATCAAAGGGGGTGTTTGATTCTCATTTTGCAAAATCAGGTATTCGCTTGCTTAACTTGACCCAGATTCGGGTATTTCAAAATTTGACAAAAGACAAGACAAAAATGAACACATTTCATAATTTGGACGAAAATGATCTTTTTTAAGTGAAATGTCAATTATAACCTTCTCCTTCAAAATTACAATGTCAACGAACAAACAGATCTTAACCTTAAACTTAGTTCTTATACAAGCAAGAAAGTTGAATTAATATGACCACTCCTTGAATACTTTTAGTAATTTTTAGAGTAAAATTTGAGGGGATATAAATATATATATATATATATTTTTTTTCTTTTTTATGATGACGAGGGTCGTGGAATTTATTAAAATTTGTAAAATTCACAAGAATTTATAGATGTCAGAAATTCCATCAAAATCTTAGTTACATACACCCCCGCAAGTTGTGGCGGAGCTAGACGTTCAGACATGGGTATACACAACTCATATTTTACCTTAAACTGAAGTTTAACTTTAAACCTTATGAAAAGATAAATTGGATGTGTTGGGATAGGCTATTTATGCCTAAAAGCCATGGCGGGATGGGTTTTAAAAAGTTACATGATACCAACATTTTTCTTTTGGCTAAGTATGGCGGGAAATTCTTGTTGGATCCGAATGCTCTAGTATTTTCCAAGCTCGGTATTTTCCTTTCTCTAGTTTCTTTCAAGCAAAATTAGGACACAACCTGAACTACATTTGGAGAAGTATAATAACTGCTCAATCTTTGGTCAGAGAGGGATGTAGGAGGCGTGTTGGAAGGGGTAATCAGATTTGGATTTGGAAAGATCCTTGGCTCTTTGATCCTAACCAAGGCTTTGTTACTTCTGCTCCGCTTCCGGATGCCAATGAGACTACAGTCAATCAACTCATGCTCGACGGGAATCTAAGTTGGGACATGGACCTCATTAACGACGTCTTCAACGATAATGATTGTAGACAGATTCTTAGCATTCCTTTGACGCTCTTCCGATCTCACTAGGAACATCCATGATCAAATGATGTGGCTATCTACACCGTTTGGAGTGGATATAACCGACTGATGAAGGAACGATTTGCACAAACTCTCCCACATGTCGATCCTTTATGGCATAAGGTATGGCAACTCAAGGTTCTTCGTAAGGTTAGAAACTTCCTCTGGCGTGCAGTTGCTAATGTCCTCCCTACACGGGACCTGCTAAGAATTAAAAGAATTCCGGTCGAGGATTGCTCTCCAGTTTGTGGTAGAGAAGAAGAATCAATTAAACATTGTTTGACTGACTGTGAATTAGCGAATTTGGTTTGGATGGCAACTGGCGTTAATTTCGTCCATTCAATAAGCCTAAACTTCAGGGAATGGCTGTTGGAGATGTTTGAAACAAATGGGGATCTCTTAGAACTTGTGGGAATGATTTGTTGGGCAATATGGAGGAACCGAAATGAGACAGTTTGGAACTCCTTTTCATTATCTGTGTCAGGGATCTTGGAAACTGCAAAAACCTCTTTGCAACAATGGAAACAGGCGCAACTTCGTTAACCCTCAGCCGGTACTTCTTTGGCGTCTACGAATGGTAGAAGTTGGCAACCCCCAGCTCATGGCACACTTAAGCTTAATGTTGACGCTGCTATTTTTCAAGAACAACAGAAGGCAGGGGTTGGTATGATTGTTCGATACGATTATGGTGTGTTTAAAGCAGCCAATGTGGTACTTTTTAGGGATGATTATAAGACTTCTATGGTTGAAGCATTGGGGGTTAGGGAAGCTCTCTCATGGATCAAAGACCGGTTCCCTAATACTGTCACTATTGAAATTGATGCTTTCGAAGTTAATCGTGCTCTCAAGAGTACCAATGTTGAGAAGGCTTACTTTGGCATGGCAATTGAAGATTGTCGCACTACAGCTCTTGAGTTACAAGGTGTTAACTTTGGTTCGGTTAGGCGATCTACGAATTGTATTGCTCATATGTTGGCAAGAGCGGTGAATTCTTTGTCAGATTCCATGGAATGGCATTCTGTTGCACCTTCATTTATTTCTGATATAATTCTTTCTGATTCCATTAATAAATAAACTTATCTTTGTCAAAAAACAAAAAAAAAAAAACAAAAGGAAAAATGAAAAATGAAAACTTTCAAATATTGCTAATAATAACCAAAATTCTCAATTCACTACGGCTAGAAAGAAATAAAACGAATATCTGAAAGTGGATAATAAGTGAATATATAAATATCCTTAGCTAAAAAAAGGGAACAAGAAGGAAAATGGAACGGAATTAAATTAGAAGAACAATTTTATTTTGTCTATACACATACATGTTATTATGCATGCATGTATATGTGTCAAGCATTTAAGTTACAAGCATTCCACACTTGTAGTCTAGATGTGTGTCATGTGTTACACGCATGCATAATAACATGCATGCGTGTGTAAAATAAATTTTTTTGTAAATTAGAATACTGCAGATAGATTTTATTTGGGATACTATAGATATTATTTGTGATATTATTTGTGATTTAGTTGACAGAAGTTGGGAAATTTAGGATATTGGTGAAAAATTTTTATATTAAAAATAAAAGTAGTGCTTAGTCTTGGAAAAATTTTCGTGGACGAGACTCTCATAATTAGATTTTCCAAATTATCTCAAATTAAAGCTCTCATTGAGAGCTTCGATTTGACACTCATATTCAATGACTCCGTATTGAAATATAATGTCAATTTTGTTAAAAAATAAATTAATTTTGAAGTGAGAGAAAACTATAACACATAAAAAAAATTTTGACTAAAAAATAGGGTGTGCACGTGCACACAAATGCACCCCTATAGCTCCGCCAGAGCCCACGGGTGACGGGCCACGGGCAAAAGTTCATCTACACTGCTGAAACAAAGGAATCATTTTCCTTGTGCATGTTTAAATTCTTTCTAAGTTAAAAATAAATAAATGATTAAAATATATGGCTCAATTGGATATACAGCAGAAAAGTGCAATAAAAAGAGCGAGGAGAAAACAAAGAAGCTGAGAAAATAATGAGGCTGAGGAATCTCCTACTTACAAACTTACAATTGGAGAAGAAATTACAAGGCTAATCTTTACATCATGTTGTCGAGAGTTAATCGATCGGCCAAAATATTTCGAAGACGATCACCCCCCGTTTTGATATGAATCAACAATATTTCGAAGGAAATCTTCTCCTTTATGTGCATGGTACCGTCCCTGGTTCAAAATCGAACATTGAGGCGAAAGGATCGTGGAAATCGATAGCCATATCCTTTGTTCAAGTCCGGTCGGCAGGAAAGCTACATGGTCCCTGTAGCCTTGTGTCTGAGGTTATTCAAGATCATGCTCTCCTGTTTAGGGTGTTGTTCAGTACAAATCTGCATAAACAGAATCATAAGTTCACTTCTTTTTAGTTAGACTCAAATGTGTTGAAATGAAAGAATTTGAAAGTATGGTGGTAGTTTCTAGATCACCTTGGGCAAAACGGGATCTACGAACACCTTGATGATGTTGAACGTCGATATTTCCGTCCCTTCTTTGAGAAGGATATAACACCGGCCCCGAGAATCCGACCCTGCTTTGCTTCTTGTTATGACGCTGCAAGTGTTCGACAAAAAGAAGTTGAAATGAAGATGTCTGTTGTTGTGATGTTAGTACGGTTTAGTACTGCACACTACGAGATGTGACTTACCATTGATAAGTCTAGAGGTTCGTATGCATCGGATGGATCAAAAGAATCTTGCCGATGGAGCAGGATGTTTTGCTTGAACGTCACGTGCTTTGCGTTGTCAGCAGGGGCTCGGGTTTCAGGTTGGGGATTGGTCGGAATATCGTCGAACTCTTGGACTATGGTTTTCAAAGTATCCTGTGGATGAACTACTTTGGATTGGTCTATTGCACCCAAATTTGCACCCAAATTGTGGCTTCTAGAAGTACGGTAACCTAATCTTGCCATTGCGGCTTCCTGTTTTCGCCTTTTTGCCCAAGCAAAGCTTCTAGATGCTGTGATTTGTGCCGGGAGTGTTTTGATGCTGTCGGCTTGAGATTCTTCCGTCATTTGAGAAGCCTCTGATAATGTATCATAAGATGCCTCCTTAGACATCCGGGACTCAGTAGCTCGTCCTCCCGTGTATAGATGCGAACTTCCACCATGATGTCTTCGACCAACTTGAATACTGCCCTCTACATCCTATATCACAGTACAAGCCATTCATAATGAGAAAATTTTACTATGCTTGGAGGAACTGAGATAGAAGAGGAGAAAGGGAGGTAAATAGGACCTCAGATGGAAGTACTATGCCATAACCATTTGGATCTTGATGATTTTTACGCACTTGTCTTGGATTCTTTATAGACAGGGCTCCGACCTTCCTCCTGAAAGTGCAACTCAGACTGAATCAACATGCCAGAATTACTGAAGAACTTGTTCAAATTGGCACATCAATAGAAACAAAAGGGGAAGACGGGAAGAATGAGACACTTCACCTTCTCACATCTTCACGGAATTTAGCATCAATCTCTTTGTTCGGTGGATACTTTGGCAAGCTTGACGGATCACAAGCATACGGCTTGGTGGTGAAATACTGAAATAAAAGGAAATTGTTCAGACAAAGACATATCTAACAAGAAATCCCAGTTCAAATAAAATATTTCTCTATGACTCTGTGGTACCTCAGATTCAAGAGCCGAGGAAGCATCACCACGCTTGTAAGGTTCGATGGAAAGAAATGTCTCTATGAGGTTCACTGCACTTTTTGGAAATTCCTTGCATCTTTCTCGAAGCGTACTTTCATAAGGTTGTTGGGGCTTAAACATTGTGGCAAGAGGAAGTTTCGATCTCTTCCAATAATCATCCTGTGGAGAGCCACAGAGTTTGAAGATTTTGTGTAATTGTTCAACCTACATCAGAGCCAAGAAGAAGCAAACATTCACTGATTATTTAACAATGATCAAGTTATTATATTTAAGGGGCATCCATGCAAAATCTCAAGAGGTCTAACCTCAGTTCTGCCTTTAAGAAGAGGCCTCCCAATAAAAAGTTCAGCAAAAACACAACCTACACTCCATATGTCCACTGATTCCCCGTAATGTGTCGATCCCAACAGGAGTTCAGGAGGACGATACCACAAGGTCACCACACGACTGGTTAACAGATGTTTACTTTTCCCCTTAATAAAATTTGCAAGCCCGAAATCTGCTATTTTCAAGCATCCTTCATTGTTTACTAAAATATTAGAAGCGATCTTAATATCCCGGTGCATGACACCTCTGGAGTGACAATGCTCTAATCCACACAGTAGTTGCCGCATATAGCACTTGATCTACTTTCAGAAGAAAAAATGAATTCAGAAACCAGCATTGTCAACTATAAAGCACAACGAAAATATGTATACGAACCTGTGAGTCGGTGAATTTGATGTCAGGACATGATAATAGGCCAGAAAGGTCGTGTTCCATGTACTCGAAAACAAGATATATGTTACATGATAATCGAGAAGTGATTATGCCTTCCAACTTCATGATGTTTGGGTGGTCAAGTTTGCGTAGGATCGTGATTTCTCTTGCCATAAATCTAACACTTTCGGGTTGAAAATTGTCGAACCGTACCTTCTTCAGGGCAACCATCTTACCACTTTCCAGGTCCCGTGCACGGTAGACATTGCTGTAAGTGCCTTGTCCAATCTACAATGGAAAGTGATCTATCAGAAGGTAAATAACAAAGCTTGTGACAATTGATGCATATTTTATTTTTAGCTTAATTAGGAAAACAGAAAACAATGAATTATTATTTTTATTTTACCTTCTCCAGTTTTTCGAATGCATCTGATCGGAGAGGTGTCCACCCCTCAATGGCTTCCCCAGCCACGGCAGAGAGCCAAGCCGGCCACCCAGCGGCAACATGCTCGGCTTCTGTCAACCTCCCGAATTTAATGCTGAAAACAGCCTTCTTCTGAGACTGAGAGGCTCCCCCTCGCTTTAAAGGCTTCAAGTTCCCAGAATAGTCCCCACCACGGGTGCGCCTTTTCTTCACGGATTCCCCCTCCTTCTCTTCCTCTGATTCCTCCTTTATCTTCTCCAAGGACCCGAACGAGTGCAAAGAAGATAAGGAATCAATATGGCCGGAACCATTTCTTTGGCCGGCAGCATTAGCTGAGGATGAGTAGGTGGCATTGAATTCAGGCAATTCAAATCTTGCGTTCTTGGAGCTAATGCAACCCATGACCCCCCAATACCCATCAACCGGATCCTACGCCGTCAGGATCCCCCACACGACCCAGATGGGAAATGGGTCAAAAATTGGAGGGGTGGTTCAGTAAAAACAAACCCCTACATTAACTCCATTAACGTTGCTTTGAAATAGAAAATGTTGCCCAGCAAAATGAGAAAATCCCTCGAGAACAGACCTTTTTTTTTTTTTCTTTTTCTTGTGGGGTGGCAAAAGAGAAAGAGAGAGAGAGGGAGACATTTGAGTGTTTTTGTTGCGAGATATACGGAATTCACAGGATTTCAAGGGGAAGACATTTCTTCCATTTCGTGGGGTCCGATCTTCATCTCTGTATGGACTATGGATTGGATTCCTTCCTCTGTTCAACCAAGGTTGAAGTATGACCGTTGGAAGTTCAATTTCAATTCCCGTTAGTTCTTACTTGGTTTTTCTCCAACCTAATTGGTGGGCCGTCTCTTTTTTCCAATTTGTTATGGCCCAACTGCCACTAATCTTTACCCTATCTGAAAATTTTCTATCACTCATGGATGATTTTTACGGTGTTGCTTGATTCTACTTCTTAAATGAACTAATTATATGCTTACATAATTAATATAAAATAATTTTCTAATCAAATTTTTAGAGTATTCTTAAAAGTACAAGTACAATCTACCCTACAAAATTAGAATACCAGGGTGTCAACTGGGCTACATTGGCCAAATTTTTAGAATCAATTAGGCAGAAATCTGTCGCTAAATTTCAATTAATTTTAGTTATTATATCCCTATACCTCAAATTTTCTATTAATTAACTTGCTTCTAGACTCATTTCTTTAATTTCTTCACATTACTAATGTGAGATACTGACGGGAACTTATGTATCAAATAGCACTTTTTTTTACGTGGGCAGCAGTTATCTATATATCGTAAACGGCCAAATGAAATGGTTGGTAGTATCTAATAATTTCATGAATTTATGCCATTAAATACTGTGGCAAGGGAAAGCAAAAATAAGTGAAAAATGAACTATAGTAACCTAATTAAACGTACAGTAATCCAGCTGACAAAATATGAAGTAATTATAAAAATTGTATCAAAATATAATAACTTCGCATGAAATTGACCCCCCTCCATTGATTAGGAATGTTTATACACCAGATATCTGATACTGTAACAGCACTAGACAATAATATGACATAATATTAACTCACACTTTTTCAAAGACTGATATTATATCACATCATCAATCTGATGCCGTTGTGTGCTTGAACATTTTCACTCCATATATGAATGTTTATCCAGAATTTCCTCGTCCACCAAAAACAAAAATAAAAATAAATAAATAAATAAGCGCTAACGGGACTAATAGAGGGGAATATTACAGGTAAATATTACGTTCATTCATTAAGTGCGGAAAAGAAAAACAATACAAGTATCATGTGACATGGTAGTGCCATCATGTTCACAATAGATAGAATGCAAAAGTACAAAAATACTTCCTAATTCTCATAATACAAGAGGATGATACACGACTGTATACAATTATACACCATGCCAAAAACATCCAATTATTCATACTGATACAGCAAGGTGGCGCATGGAGTTCGGGTACAGTCTTAGTGTTCTTCACATTTATCTTCATATGGCCTTGGTTTCGAGTTCAAAGTAGAGTTCAACGAGGTTCTTTAACTTCATGCAAAAGCAAATGAAGACTCTCAAGGCCAAACTTGTACAGAATGCATTTACACAAGCATTAGATCAACAAATATTCAGAGTCATTTACCGTGATTTCACAATCATGCAGCTATTTGCTCTTCTTTCAGCTGCAAAGTCATTGCTATTTGATCTTTGTTCTTGAAATCCATCTCTTTTCGTAAGGAAGGATTGTTGGCAACCGACTTCTGTGGTCTGCTGTATCTGCCAGCTGGGATTTCGTGATTATGTTTGCCTTCATATGTAGTTATAACAGCTTTGGTGTCGGTTGAAGACCTCTCCACATGTTTACGGACATTGCATCCAGTATGAGTACATTTGTAATAACTCCTATGGAGAGAGTTCATATTTATTTTCAGCACCAAAATAAAAGCGCAAACGCAGAATTAATGAAGAATACTAGTTGCCACGCTCTTATACCCAATGATGAATCATGTTACAACTAATAGACAGTGGACAATTGAGAGACATCGGTAGATGGTTACAGTGTTAATATCAGCCATTTGAGAACTACTTAAGTAGCAGTCAGCAACGCATATAATAAAAATAGCACTCAAATCAAGATTGAGTAAGCAGAAATCTCATTAGGCAGCTTCTCTAGAGATTACTCATGTTTTCTGTGCAAACCGGGTTTCCCTAAACCTCAAGACTATGCTCTCCAAGGCGCCAGGTGAGGCAAAACTTTTCAGCTACTGTGTTTTGTACTGTTAATTTTCATTTCACTTGCACAAGGGTTTGCCTTACATGTGGAGCCACCTAACTTGGTATTAATTAGTTGGAACCTTGACTCCTTTCTCAATGAAATCCTATAGATTTACAGCTCCATTACGTTGACGCCAAATGCCAATATGAAAAGAAAAAAGAAAAAAATACAATGTGTAATGTCAAATATTTCAAATTGTTCATCTTTGATCTGTGGCTGCAATCATTTGATTTTATTTTCTTAATTCTAATTGTTAAGGAAAGACTACATCTATTCCCTGCAACCAATAAAATCAAGGTATAAATCTAGTCTTTCAATTATTGACTCAAAAGAAAAATAGAAGCTGAGTCGGTTCTTCATACATGATGTCCACATACATGGACCAACCCACAGTTTAGGAACGTCATTCATTAGCAGATGTCCTTACCATTGTTAACTTGACGAGAAACGAAGAAAATAAGAAAAAAGTCTCCTTTTAGACTATCTAAGTATTTTTCTTAACATTATACGGAGGTTAACAGTCTATAGAGCCAACAGGTCGGCACAGAATAAAGAAATCTAGAAGCAATTTCCAAATGGCTATATGAAATCCAACTATGATAAGGCACGTCCGGGTCCCATGTGGGTGCATGGATGCACGCCATGTGGATTTGAAAATCCCGTGTGCACTTGAAATTTTTTTATATGAAAGCAATTAGTTCCTCAAAACGGAAAAAAGAATATGTTAAAGCTGGTGACAATAACTTAAAAGACATGGAAGAATTCATTGAAACACTTCCAAAAAGTCACATATTACATTAGTCCCTTAGCACAGAAACTAACTTCAAGTGCAGAGTGGGTAAAAGAAACTTCCACATAAGAGTAAGATCAACTGCTCAAATGCGATACAGCCAGTTAACTAGAAATACTACACACTGAAATACTCCAGCAGTCAACATAAAGCCTTACTGCAATCATTCTATAATACAATCATATTCATGACCGACTATAGCAAATTTTGAGGTTAAATCTGTTATTTACAGAGCAAATAATGATAATGATATTTATTAGACTCCAATGTAAAAACACTGTTTTAAGAAGCAAATTTGTATTACCTTTCTACAAAGTGTGCAAATTTTCACAAATTAATATTGTTGGAGAAGTTATAGACCAGCTTGTACAGTAAGACAAGCCTTTCTAGGATTATTAAATAACATAGCACAATTTTCTGTCATTCTTGTAGCTAATTAACTTTGAGGCAATATGAAGAAAGACATTGAAAAACTAAAGCCTAATGTAAATATGGAAAATCCAACATAAGAAATGGAGCCGCACCTTGGATGAGGATTCCCCTTCACCACCTTCTGGCCGTATTTTCGCCATTTATACCCATCATCCAACAGATCAACTTCACTTCTTGTCTGCACAACAATTTTTGATTCTGTAATAGTTTTATGAGATGGTGCTTGCACAGAGGACACGGACTCTATGCTCCTGCATCACAAGCGGAGAGATACTAAAATGAATGGGTATAAAATTACAATGACCAGGAACCAGGAGGGAAATATGCATTAGAATTTTACCTTCTTTTCGTATTTGGTTCATCACCATCCCCCTCATCTACTACAGTTGTCGAATCTTCCACTTCATCCAGATTAACGATGACAGGAAAATTCTCAGATACTGATTGCGCAGGTAACTGAACGTTTGAAAGTCCCGGTACAGCCTCATTTACCTGGCCCATATCAGAGTGACTTTGTGAACCAGTTGGGGGCTTCACCTCGGAGTTCAAAGTTCCATCAAAAGAAGAGTTATCTCTTCCGCGTTTAGAGGGTTGAGGCATTTCATGGTTGTGCTGCCCCTTGTACGTAATCTCGGTTATATGACCATCAACAGAACGCTCAACCTTCTTCTTGACGGGACAATTAAGATGTGTGCATTTGTAGTAGCTTCTTGGACATTCACTCGCTTTTACCTGCTTCTGCCCGTATTTCCTCCAGTTGTAGCCATCATTAGTTGGTTTGTCAACAGCAACAGAAGCAGGTTTCCTTTCAGAAAGAGAAACCTCAGACGGCTCCACCTTTGAGCTCACCTGTTCCGATGGCAAAGAAATCATCCGGTTTTGTGTAGAGTCGTTGGGTTTGTGTGCAGAGGATGGATGCTGCACGATTGTTTCAGCAGAAGTTCCGGAGGAAGACGGTTGAAATTCTGCTTGCATCTGCAAGTACGATTGGGATAACGCTGCCTGAGCCGTAACATGTGCAAGAGCCTGCTGGTGGGACATTCCAAATGGACTCTGCATAAAATTTTAAAGAGCAAACATGATCAAATACAAGGAATTCAAGAATCAACATTCAGAGACAAAATAGCACACTTAAAATCTACATTTAAAAATCTAAATTCTTCCTACCTCACAAGGACTCAAAACAGTACTTAGACCAAGTTCTGAATAAGAAATCCACATAAAAAAGAAGGCCCCAAGGAAGGCTTACAATCCCAATGAAAAGAATACCATCCAGAAAGTAATGTATAATATAGCCTTAAAGACTCTTCAACACAATTTGATCCCGAGTAAACTAACACTCTCTGTTTTAAACTTACTCAGCATATACATCTTTAATATCACCCAAGTTTCAATCCATATATCAAAGACTCAAAATTTCCACAATTTTATTTCTAAGGACTGCACTGTATTCTGTAGCCCGGAATCAAGGCCAAGATCAACTTTTTACGAATTTAATTTAGTGCTCAATGAATTTCTCTAGATAAATCAAAATCACCTGAAGTGGTGACAGAAATCCAGGTGAATTAAGCAACCCAGAAGGACTAAGCCCGGGTGGAACCATAAACAAGGGACTCAAACTCTGAAAATCCAGTTGCATCTGCAGCGGAGCCACCGCCAAATTCATCGGCCTATTACGCTTAAACCCAGTAATATTATCATTATCTTTCCCAATACCCGCATCAGGATTCTCCGTCTTCAATTCCCCTGAACTATTGTCCGCCGGAAAAACCCCGGGCTTCGCAATCGGCGAAGCCATAGCTCCGGCCAAAAGCTGAGAGAATGAAAACGGACCTTGTTCAGAGAAGAAGCTGGAAACCAGAGTCAACGGCCCGGGGCTGAAACCGGGCACCGATCCAGTTGTAAAAAGAGCATCCATGGAAGCCCGAGGCGGCACGGTGATTGTCGGCCGTGCCACCACCGTGCCTTTCGAAGCCGCATCTCCCCCTGTCAGAGTCTCCCCCATTCTTGATTCTGCACGTCGTTCCCCAAAACCCCAAAAATTAACCCAGAAAAGATATAACTCGTATTCAATTGGTCGACGAGGATTTTGGTTTTGCTTTCCCGTTTCCTCCAGCTCCAGAATCCACCGTAGCTAATATATGTACGTATAGATAGAAGATGCCACTTGTGAGAGGAGTAACTGCTGGGACCCTTAAAAATCACACAACCTGAAAATATGAGTCGTCATTTTAACCAAGTTGCTGGTTTCTCTGTTTCTCTCTCCTGTGTCGGTCTACTTTGCAGTTGATTGCTTTACGATTATCTTTCAATTTTCAACAAGAAAAAGTGGCCAAACCGAATGGATAACAACACATTCTCTCGGTCTAGTGCTAGTTTATTATCCCAACAAAAAAATATAAATAAATCATTAAAAAACTAGTATACTGCACAACGGTAGATACCGACAGTAAAATCAAAATACAAAAAGAAGAAGAGGAAGAAGGAAAGTTGGATGAGAGGAGGAGGAAGAGAAAGTAAGGAAGGACACACAGGCTTTTGTGACTTTTTTAAACTAAGGGGAGAAAAACCTCTATTCGGTCGTTTGACTGATTATCACATTGAATGGAAAATATTAATATGCCTCTCATAGGACGATGGTTAATAAGTTTTCTAGTGTTACATGTCAAGCATTTAGCAAGTTGTAAGTTACATTTACAAGTTTAACAGCCGGCGATAGAGTCAAATTGTGACATTGAAATAAAGTTTTACAAATTTAACAGATTTAAAATATATAGGGGGTGTTTGATCCTCTTTATAATTTCTCTTTATAATCTCACATATCACTGATTTGACAACTGATTTGACTACTTTTCATCTATAACCACAAATTTCAAATTTACATTAAATCTACATCACTCATTTTACCTCTTTATAATTTCTCTTTATAATTCAATTCGGATAAATAGTTTCAAACAACCCCATAGTATTGCATAATTAGATAGACAGTTAAAGAATTTCAAGCTTCATGGACGTAAACGAGCATTTTAGACGTGGATAAGCTCCAATAAAATTTTCAAAAGACAATTTTTTTAAATGGCAGAAAAAGGAATATAAGAAAAAGTTGAAAAGGAATGATTGAATTTATTACTCAAGATGATTAGTCCTTGTCACTGGCCAACCCCTTGTGTACCCCTTACGATTCTTACAATGATCTAAACAAGAAAACGTGACATTATCTCAAGTTTAACCATTATTTTAAAATAGGAAAAATAACGGATCAATAGGCGCCGTCGAGAGAGAGTTGGGTTAAAATCAATGTGGATGCGGCAGTGTCTAAAGGGGAGAGACAGATTGGGTTGGGTGTAATATGTCGGGATCATAATGGGGCATTGTTGGCAGCTTGTTCGAACGTGGTGATGAGGTCTTCCCCGCCACATATTAGAGAGTGTTGGACACTTTTAAGAGGAGCTCAGTTGGCATGAGAACGGGGTTTTCAAAGGGTAGTTTTTGAATCTGATGCTTGTAATATCATACGTCTAATTCATAAGTCACAAATCAAAGCCCCTGAAGGTCCTATGTTGGAGCGGATTAAAATGATTACTCGAGAGCTGGTGAATTGTCAGTTTGTGTCAATTGGGAGAAAGGCAAATGTAGTAGCCCACTTATTTGCTCGACGAGCTTTTGATTTTTATTTGAATATGTGTTGAGGCTCTAACCCCCTCTACTTTTATTGTAAACAAACTAGTTTGTGATGTCTCGTTTGATCTATAATGAAAGTCTCTATTTGGTTTGCCAAAAAATATATATATATATATATGTTTGATAGAAGCCAAATTTTCATAGAAAAAGAATAGATAATTGAAAGGACTGCTTCTTCTAAAGGATTAAACTTTATTTATTACAGATGTTTAATGCATCAGCGACCCAACGGGGCGAAGCCAGTTGGTGTAACTGAGAGAGGTACACTGCATTTGCTCTTTCAACTTGGCAAGTGGAACCATAGATTTATATTAATTAATGAAAAAGTGCATTTTGCCACAATAGCCGCCAGCAGCAACTCAGCAAACCAGATCACGGTATAAAGAAATGTTGCAATAATCTATTAAACAAAACTAATTGGATCACACATGAAAGAAACATGACAAGTTTAGATCTGTCTTTAAGTCTTAACCTGTCAAGACTTGGACGTATCAACCGACGTAGAATTCTACTCTCAAGTGTGGGAATATGGAGAACCATTGGCGCCCACGTCAACTGTAAATTATCGATATTTCTTATAACAATATTTTTTAGAGTGATGACTTAGGGCATTCCCAATGGTCTCCAAAATTTGAGGGATTCCCCTAAATTTAGAGGACCATTCGCCTCCAACCGTCCCCTATCACATCCCCTAAATATGGGGGAGGCAAATAGTATCCCTCCATATTTAGGGGAGGTAAATAATTACAAAAATGTCATTCTTTTATTTATGAAAGTGTCATTAATTTAATTACGATAATGTTATTTGTGAATTAATTTCAGTTTTTAACACATAATTGTTCCAATTTTGAGTTCCAAAATTTTCATGTTTTTATTAATACTATTAATTTATTTTTTGTAATTCAAATATTACATATTTTTAAATTTTTATTCCCAACGATATTCTTTATTTAGCTCATATCGAGATATAAATTTAACTAACTATAATTATTATACAAATTAAGTATCATTTTAATTAAATAAAAATGTTATTCCTATTCTTATATTCAATTAAAAGAAATAAAAAATTTAAAAAAAATAAGTTCTCCTAAATATCGGGGAAACCATTGGAGTGCAACAATAATTTCCCCTATATCTAGTGGAAACCATTGGAGATGCCCTTAGAAGCTTATCCTACTACTGTACTGATTTCATTTCATATAGCTTGAGATTTGAGAACCAGCACCTACCGCCAAAAGACTTCAATTGATGCTCAGAAGCCCCCCACCACTTGCATAGAGAGCCAAGAGCCAAGTTAGCTGCCCTCACTTAAGGGGTATATATCTCCATGAGGGGGACTGTCGAAAATCTAAGTGCGTAAAGGAATAATGATAGCTTAAGAAAACAATAATGGCTTCGCCATAACATGAATTAACAGCCAACTCATTATCTGCATTGCCTCAAAGATGATATACAAAATGGAAATAAATGAAGCTTTCCCCACAGATAGTTTACAAAACATCCTCCCCTGCCCTCAAAACAAAAGCAACAACACTGATGTTCCATGGCAACATAACAGTCTCACCAAATTCTTGCGTTGGTAGGCAAGAGAATAAATCAGTAGATATCCCCAAAAAGAAAAGGAAAAAAAAAAAAAAGGTCCAGTATAATCCAGTGAAAAGGAGGAAAGGGTACTTCTATCTGCCTGGTCAAATTAGTCTAGTCTTCTTAGTAAGTACTCGACCTGGACTTCCTTTGTCAATGGCATGATCCACTCACCATAAAGATCAGCAACTAGGCTTGGATTGATTTTGTAAACTGGGTCGGCATCATCTTCTCCTTCATTCATTGTAAACTCTTGCCCATATGTTCGGGTTTTCATTTCCACCCTCTTCTTAATTGCTTCTTCAACTGCTGGGAATGTTAGCAAATCCATCAGGTTGACTCTATCCTGTAACATTTAATGGAGAACTAGGAGTTGTCAATATTGAAGCTTTTCATTATCATTTACGAGGAAAAGGATTAGTTCATAAGGAATTAAGAAAATTTTGAATTAAGCACATTTACCTTTGCTAGAATGGCAGCTTTATACACATCTGGGGAGGATCTGAATTTTGCCTCCGCTACAAACTTACCATAATGAATTCTCTTTGACAAGGCCTGCAAATAGGCAGTCAACATAAAACAAGTTCCTTTTGCACAAATGTGATTTAAATTTCCGTGATATATGAAAATTATTGTAGTAGCTGTAGAACTTACTTGTGCGTGATATGTTGACATGCGAAAATGATATGTATGGAGTAAGAAATATAGACAGAATACACTTTACATCATTTAAGGAACAGCTAAAACAAATCAAGAGGATAAAGCCGAAAACAAGAGGTAAATGCCTATATGCAAAATCCTCATTATCATTGCCTACTTCAACGAATGTTATCAATTCTTAAGCTAATCAAACATTCGTTAGAATGTTTACCTGCAAACAAATTGTGTCACAAACTGCAGCTGATCCATAGTTACCATCATCGCCTCCTTTAACCAAACTAGGTAGAAGATTTTTGAAGTACATGTCCCATATTGTGACATTAATATTGATTGCATCAGCAGCTGGATGCAGAACCTGTTTGCTTAACATAAAAATGGCAATTTAGGAATCAATTAATCTTGGGAGAAAAAGAAGCCCCCCCCCCCGGGGGGGGGGGGGTCGAAGCGGGGGGAGATTAGAAGAGCCAATCACACAATTAATCTAAAATTTCGGCAAATCTTAATTTACGTCTTTCTTCCATTGTTTTTCCTCTCACTGTAACAATTTATGACATCAGGTTGCTAAAATAGAACATTTATTTTATTACCTAGTTAAATGGTTCGAGTGGTAAGCTGGAAGTGCTAAGTAGATATGTCACCTGTGGGTACTGTAGAGGTGGCAACAATGGTTCAGGTACATCATTTGGGAAGAAAGGATGCTCGTCCGGGCTCTTGTACCTTCCAACCTATGCCAATAAAAATAAGAAAATGCATATGTTTGTACACATTAAAGGTTGAGGGGAAAAAATGGTTTTACATACCTGAGCATGTAGCTTTTCAGTTTCTCTCACCATGTACTCTACCAAAGAGCCATGGAATCCATCCATGGCAAAAGCCTTAGAGTCATATGTCTCTGCATTGTAACAGAACTGAGCCCTCTCCACTAGGCTAAATATAATGCTATCCTCTTGCCGGATCAGAGAGTTTCTAATACCATCAAGAGTATAGCTCTCGGTTTCATCAACCCGATTTTTTGTTGCCAATCTGAAAGGTAAACATAACGTATTCAAGAACAGATTAAATGACTTGAATATTTTGTTTTTCAACTTACATATCCAAATGTAAAAAGGTAGAAGCTTCAAGAAGTAATGAAACTAAAATATATCATGAATTCATGATCACACGAAGGTAGGAGCTTTCTTGTTTGTATATCATGATCAAACCAAGGAACATGTACAAAAGACAAGTTTTTCATACTCAATCCAATGGTAGAAGAATCTTTTCCCTTTGGCTAATATTATTCAAGTAAAACACATTTTCTTAAAGGTTGCAGGAAATGAAGAATCATATATCTTCTTGAGCATAAAAATTCCTAATCTACAGCCATTTGATCATTCGTCACTAAATGTTGATGCCCAATTTTAATTGTGACTTCAACTAGCATGGCATTGGGAACTTTCGTCAAGAACATTTGAACTGCCAGCATGAGAATCAAATGCTTGCTGCAATTACACTGTATCCAGCCATAGGCAACATATGTCTCACCATACTTGGCATGAATCTTTTTCATTTTATCCAATCTGGACAGCAAAAATTACAAAATGACGCAACAGTAGAGTTTAAAATCAGAACAAAATGGTAAATTCTGGTTAAGTGTCTTGTTAAGATCAGCTGATCGACGGAACCAGATGACTAGGGTTCTACTAAATATTACAGCATATCAAAACTTTGACATGTAATAATAGGATGGGGACGTGTTGTATGATATGGTGTGTTAGTGGTTATTTTTTCTTAGTATACTCAAAAAATTGGTAAATAACCGCCGGAGGGGGGGGTTTGGAGTACCCATACAAGTTGATCAATTGCACGGTATTGTCCATTTCTGCCTAGTGTTTACTGCAGTTATTAACGGACCAATTTCCAGTTCAAAAATTTTCTAACACCCAATAGGGTGTCATTATGGAGCCATAGTTCCATGTGTGGGTGCATGTACGCAAGCAATATGGAATTTCTATTTCACGTGGCATTTATAGTACCATCAATGGTTTTCATCATCCGTAGTACCTCGGCACTACATATTATTATTCATTTAGGAGCGAGAATGTGAGGAAGCCATAATATAAAGCAAGTATGATTCAGATAGTTCCCAATAGGTCGTTTACTTGGAACAAAATGGTAAATCCTGGTTAAGTGTCTCGTTAAGATCAGCTGATCAACGGAACCAGATGACTAGGGTTCTACTAAATATTACAGTACATTGCGTATCAAAACTTTGCACACTAAGAATCATGAACATGCCAACTCAATTTGCTAATTAGAATTTGATTAATCAAATACTGTTCACTGAGCGCACACATTATAGTTCAATCAAGCGGCCAGTTAAGAAAACAAAAATCAGCAAATGCAAGATGCAAAAAGTTAAGCTTGCTACTCAATATCCAATCAGCAGTAAAATCCCAAAGAGAAGACCAGAAATTATACATCATGAGCTAAAATTGGAAACTCAAAGGATAAGGTTCCTACCCAATAGAAGCCGCAGAGGATTGAATTGACAAAACGTGCTTTTGCAATCCCGAGTTGGATAACCCAAAGCTGCAATTTTTGTGACAATTTCGAAGGAGTAAAGAGGAACCGGTTCCGAAAATCTTGGACCTGTCGGAACATGGCACGGCGGCTGAGACGACTCCTAGCAGCTTCGCGTTCATTTTCCAGTGTAGAAAGACAACGTCGTGCAGATACAAAACGGCAAAGAGAAACAACCAGCGATTTGGTGCGTGGTGGGTCGGTGTAGTTGGCCATGGCAAATGCGAAATGTGTGTATTGAAAATGTAAAAAAATGTGAAATATGTAGTTGTAATCAGACAGTTATTAAATCAAATGTTAAATTAATGGTAGATAAATTTATAAATAGGGAGAATAAAGGAGATCAAACAAGCTCTCATTCTTTTAAAATTTTTTTCTTTTTTTTTCCTTTTCTTTTTTCTAGCGCTGGCAGAATCCTCTTCTTCTTCTTTTTTCTTTTCTTTTTTTTTTTCTTTTTTGTTTATTTTTTGTTTTCTCTTTTTCTCGTAACAATTTTTTTGACAAAGTTTGATATATGATAAATAATATTTTCAAGTTCAAATGTTCCTTACGTGTGTAACAAGTTATATTATTTTTTGTAACAACCTATGTTATTTATGTAACAATATATATTTTTTTGTCTAATAGTCTATATTATTAAACAATCTATATTATTTATATAATAAGCCAATGTAGAACACATTGTGGAATGGATCAAGGGAGAATTGGACCAAAGATCAGGTTGAATTTGGGTGTTTTTGGCTTTCGGTACAGAATTTAGCATATAATACTTTCCTGAAAGCGAAAGACGAGGCGATCGAGGCTAATGAACCTAAAGGTTGATGAGAACCATCAGTTTTCGACAATTCAAGGTCGTTTAGGCATTCAAATTTATGATTTTTTGTATTTTCCAGCTTTTTCGATTTTTTTTATAATTTATTTTTTTATATTTTTTTACCATGGGGCTTCTCTACAGCTACTTAAATACTATTTAGACTTGTTTTAACGACTAATTGCTTAATAAGAATCTATATTATTTGCCTAACAAAGTGTGTTATTCATCCAACACGTCATGTTATGTGCAAAACGGACTATGTTACTTATATAACAAGTTATGTTATGTGTGTAACAAGTTATGCTATTTAGTTAACGAGCTACATTATTTGTATAACAAACCGTGTTATTTGTGTAACATGATATGTTATGTGTGTAACAATATATGTTATTAAACAATTTATGTTATTTGTATAAAAAACTATGTTTTCTGTGTAATTTATTTGTAAAAAAAAAAAAACCTATGTTATTTGTTTAAGATGTTATGTTATTTGTATAACAATCTATATTAAAATATTATAACAACATTTATTATATGAATTAAAACGTCAAACAATTAATATTATATGGATTAAAAAAGAAAAAATGATTAAAAATAAAAGAGAGAAAACAAAGAAAAATGGGGAAATAAGGAAAGAAAAAATTAAAAAAGCCTAAAAGGAAAACAATTTTAGTCAACGGGGTCACCAGAATCCTGCCAGCCGGTCGCTGGAGGCAGGCTACTGGCGGGTTGGGGTCCGGGTGGAGGTGGGTAAGGGGATGTGATGGGGTATCAAAAGAAAATATTTATTAAAGAGAAAAATTAATGAAAATATTAAAAAATAAAGTAACATATTTGTTACTTGTGTAATACAGTATATTGCACGGTATTTTTAGAATTTAAAATATTTACTAAGTATTTTTGAAATAAATTAAATTAGGCATATATTTGAGGAAAGCATCCATTAAAAACCTTATTAGGCCTGAAACTATAGCCCATAAAAATCCGAATGGGATGAAAAGCTAAATTTGCCCAAGTCTATAGCCCATTGAAAAAATTGATGGGCCATGGATCAGGGCCCATTGTAGGAATTGTGACACTATAATTTTTCTTTTTACTTTCATCTCATGTAATAGATTAAAATGTGAGGACTAAATTAAATACGAATATGAAGTTAAAGGTTAAAAAAATAAAGAACGAACAAAAAAAAAAAAAAGAAAGAAAGAAGAAAGAAGGCGGAAAGTTTCTACCAGCTTTCGTGCAGAAAGAGAAACCAAAAAAAAAAGGAAAGAAAATTGGAAGAATCTTGGGAAGAAGAAGGATGAGAGCAAGGATCAACCAAGTGAGTGTTCTTGGTCCTTAACTTTTGGATTTATATAATATTTGGAATGTAATCCTTGATTGGGGTTTATGAAATTTTTATGAAACTTGCATACTAGGTTGTAATTTTATTTAATACATGTTTTAACGGCATGAAAATCGTTAGTTGGTTATGAAATTGAGGTTTATGATGTTAGTATAAGATATTATAGTTGGCTAGCAAAAAGATGAAATTTTATATCGAGGAGTAAGTTGAAAATTTTATACATGAGTTGGTTGAGTTGGTATTATGATTTTGTGGAATAATAGCATTGCAATTGTCAATTTGGTGAAGTTGAGTTCAATGAAAGTAATGAATGACTTAGAATTTAAAAGCAAGTGTTGAAAATTTGATTAAAGGTTAACAAATTAGTGTTATTTATTGGTTTTAATGGGTACTGGAGACCTTAAAATGTGATACTATGATAAATTGCAAGATGAAGTAGAGTCTAGAACAATTATATGAAAGGAAGCATAAGAGATTAATATGGAATGCTAGGAAGCCAAGCATGTATTGGTATTATTATGATGCATGTTTTGCCCTTCATCTTTAGAAGGTCATAAATGATAGTATATGTTGAATTTTAGCAAGATACAAGTTGGATAATGATCTCCTATGAGTTGTCTATCATCCAAAATTTGAATGACACCATTTGAAGACCAGTAGGATTTTTCATGACAAGTTTTGTAAGAATGGGCAGTGTGTACCTGATAACAGATTTTCAGGACGTGGTGGAATATTTTGATATTGCCAAAATAGTTTACTTGAGCTCAATTTCACATATGATGATGAACTTGTATGAGTTCCCTACATTCTAGAAGAATTTCATGAAAATACGAGACCGTTCTTGATTATAAAGTGGTTTTAAATGTGCATTACCCAACTATGAAAACTTAAAAATCTTTGTTTGAAGAATTTAAATGAAAAGGGGACTTGAAATCAAAAAGGGAATTTCATGTTGATAAAATTTGTTGAACTAGCAGCTATTTTAACTAGTAAATGAGCTAGAAAGAAGATAAATATGATCGAGCAAGGATATTATATATGGATACATGATGATCGATAAATTTTAAACTATTAGGTAAGTTAAGAAAGAAACAAGTGAAAATAGGGGAAAATATGGAATTGTCATGAATTTAAAGGAAATAAACGGAATGTGACTTAAGAGTAAATATGTGTTAATATAATGGATTAATGTATTATATTGTGAACAACTAAATAAGTTAGGATATGAAATAAGTAAATGGAAAAAGGGAAAGTCAATGAACAGAATGATTGGAAAGTTATGAAAATATAAATTATTTAGACAATAAGATATTATGAGAAAAGAATTGAAATTTAAGAGTCATCATGCTATATTACATGACACACGAAAGAGGCTGCATGTAGATGGCTACTTAGCCGATGAATGGCGATTTTCCTCTACTTTCTTTCTTCTAAACGAAAGTTGGATTATACTTGATTTCACATGAAATTGCAATGTTTTATGATGATAAAGTATTTATATGAAATTTCACGAAAGTTCATATTTTCTTTAGAAAAGTTCATGTGAATTTTCATATGAAATGATGCTTTATGAACTATGGAAATATGTTTGACTTAAAAGGTGATTATGATGCATTAAAACCCCCAAAGTTGTGTTCTATGATATTACTTATGCCGCTTAGGGGTAAAGGGTCCTATGGCTCAAGCTGACCAAATGAACGCCACTCAGGGGAATGGGCCTATGTGCTACCTATGGCTCAAGCTGGTTGTTGTGCCGCTTAGGGCGAATGGGTCATAAGGTACCTATGACCCAAGCTGGTGTCTACAAGCTTATGACAAGAAATGAATATGATTACGTAATGACACGAGATTATGGATACTCTATGGGGTGGATTTTATAATGATTGTCTGAATCAGACGATTTTCATGATGTTTTCTGGCATATTAATAATTCATAAATGTTTTGGATATGAGATGAATAAATGTGTTGATGTGGAAAGAATTCAAGTTGATGACGATATTTGATTTGTATTTAAAATTATGAAACTCCAAAAGTGATTTATACATTTTATTTCAACATTTTGAAAAAGGTATATTTTGATTCTCCGAAAAGCATGCTTGTTTATAAAACTTTACTCACTGGGCTTATTAGCTCATATGTTTCCAAATAATTTTCTTTTCAGATAACAATTAGAGTTTGAGTAACACATCAGTATCGAGCCTGCTATTTTCGAGAATTGAGTCACCACGTAATGAAATTGAGTTGCTATAAGATTTGTTAATCTTATGATTTATAAAGTTGACATGTATAAGGTTATCATCATATAGTTGGAAATTGGGTGAATTATGTTTGTTTAGTATATTGCTTGATCTATGAGGTGATATTGCTTATAATGAGAAATTATTAGTTTGTGGGAGGTTTATGTGTTGGCGTTGAGAATTGATACATGTTGTTTTTGTTAATAAAATAAAGAAGATATTGCTGAAGTTTTTCTAGAATCATTAGTATGTGCACGAGGTTTGGCGGAAAATTCTGACTTTCGGTTGAAATTTATCGTCGGCGCACGTTACACTTTTAGTAAGTTAGAAGTGTTAGAAGTGGGGCGTGTCAGGAATAGTGGGCCATTTGTTCATCCCATTGATAATTTAAAAGCTTAATAGGCCGTGGTTTAAGGCTCACTAAAAGCTGAATGGGCCACATTTTTGCGGCCTGTTAAAAGAAATGACCCACAACACGGAGGCCATTAAAAGCTTAATAGGTCAATTAACATCCCATTAAAGTTTTGTCAGTACTGAGCCATTATATGGCTCATCGTGCTTTTCGTGGGCTAAGGTTCTGCAGGCCACAAAAAGTTGAATGGGCTATAAGTAATGGCCTGTATGGCCCATTCAATAAATAATAGGCCGAAATTCATCGGTTAAAGCTTTGCGGTTCTGTGGCTAGCTACGGTTCATTGAACTTTTATTGGGCCATTGATTACGGCCCCATAAAAGCTAAAGGGAAAATTACGCGGTATACTTTGTGAAAAAAAGAAAAAAAAAGAAAAATACATCAGACTGTTTTTCGCTACGTGCAAAACATCAAAAATAGTAAAATACGGCTAAATGTATTACATGATGGCACAATTTTCCACGGGCCCATCGTCACCGTTCATGGTTACATTTCCGTTTCCGGCTAAGAGTATAGTGGCAATATGTATATTTTTCAAGACTTTTTGACTGATTATGATTTTTTGTATAAGTAGTTATATTGACACTACCTCTTTTACTAACTACACCAAAATTTAATATGTATGTGACTTTTTAATTGAAAAGTTGTATAAAACGTGACTTTTTACAACTGACTCTAAGTCAGATATATAGTATATGTCAAATAATTATTACGTGACTTTTTAAAATAAAAGGTTACGGTTTTTGTTTAAATCTATGATTTTAATTATATGCATCTTTTTAATTGAAAAGTTACATTGGACGCGACTTTTTAGTTAATTGATTGTGACTTTTTAATTTAATGGTGGCATGAAATATGACTTTTTCTATATGTAACTTTTTAATTCGATAGTGATAAGAAATGTGAATTTTTAAACTAAATGTAGCTTTTTATATGAGATTTTTACTGTCTAATTTTTTATTAAATATAACATTTTCAAAATGTGATTTTCACATGTTACTTTTCAATTAAATGTTAAATATATAACTTTTTAATTAAATACAACATTTTCTTATACAATTTTTATGTGTGACTTTTTATTTATGTGACTATATTTGACTTTTTAATTAATATGTGATTTTTTATCTGTAACTTTTTAATTCAATAGTTATATAAAATGTGACTTTTTAATTAAATAGTGACATTGTCACAGGACGGAATTTCAATCTGTAGCAGAAGCCTTTAACGACTGAAAATTGATACAAGTACAGTTCAAAATATCGAGGCGCTTTCACTGCGCACTCCGATGATTAAATGTTCCGTGAGCTACCCACAACGAAATCTCGGCCACACACACCGAAGTCTCGATCACATATATGTATCCCCTAGATCTTGGGACGATCCGGCCACAGAGCTTCTTAATCTAATACCTACAGGACTGTAGAAAATTGTGGTGAGTACAAAATACTCAGTGAATAACCAAATATCTTGATTCACTTTCATATAAGAAAACACATTTTCAGGAAAGCCATATGTTTCACGAAGCCTTTAGATGCACAAAGTCGTTGAATGCACAAAAGGGCCCTATCACTAGTCAAACTACTACCCATGGTGCACATATGATTGGCCAAGACCATACAACAAGGCCACAAAGATTCAGATTGACCAAGGCCACAGATTATCACATAGCCAGAATGACCAAGACCACATAGCAAGGTCATGTTTCACAGAGTACTTCAGAATGAGTAGAGCGTTAACTAGCGATACCAATACAATAAACCAATCTTTCTTTACATAATAATGTATTAAAAATTCATGCATATCTTATGAAAATATGATGAACAAAAGAAAGGGAATCAAGGTACCGGTTACTCACTTATGAAAACTTCATGAATGAAGAAAGAGAATCAAAATATCGGTTACTCACCTCAAATATCAGCCAAACATTCCTTCAATAATTCTCACGTAGAAACGTGTTATTAAAGCCTTAAAATTCATTTATCAAAGCCATTCTTTAGGTTAAAATCTTTCTATACATAGTAAGGACCCTTTTTCAAGTACAAGGGTGATATTTTAGAGGGTTTTAAAGGTCATTCTTTCTCATTTCTTGGCTTTGGACGAATTTGGATGAACGAGGTGAAAGATGGAATGTTGGAAGAGTTTGGAAGAATTGAAGGACCTTTTAGCCCTATATATAATAGTTATATTTAGTTGTTTTTAATTGAAATTTGAGTTCCGCCAGTCACATCTCGACACGTGGCGCAACATATACCGCACACTTGGCGGAAAATTGTCTGGGATAACCTTGTGCTTTGTCTTATCCTTCAATTAAGCCATCGAACTTCAATTTATGTCAATTAAGTCACTACATTTTAGTTTATGTCAATTAATAACTAAATTCTTTCTTTAACGTCAATTGAATATCAATATTTTAATTTTCAAGAAATCTTATAATGATATTCAAGTAATTTTTTCAAAATAATAATTTTGTTGTTTTACCTTAATTTGTAGAAATTTTCGGGATGTTACAGACATAAAATGTGATTTTTTTATTTGTGACTTTTTAATTCAATAGAGACACAAAATGTTATTTTTTCTCTATATATGACTTTTTAATTTACTAGTGACACGAAATGTGACTTTTTCTATATATGACTTTTTAAACTAAATATAGCTTTTTTTGTATGCTATTATTATGTGTAACTTTTTTAATTAAATATAATATTTTCCATATGTGATTTTTTACATGTTACTTTTCAATTAAATGTCTTTTAAATATATAAGTTTTTAATTAAATGCAAGTTTTTCTATGTAAATTTTTTTTATATGTGACTTTTTCTTCATGTGACTATATTTGACTTTTTAATTAAAATGTGACTTTTCTACTTGTAATTTTTTAATTCAATAGTTACATAAAATATGACTTTTTAATTAAATAGTGACATAAAATGTGATTTTCTAATTCAATAGTGACAAAAAATGTGACTTTTTCTATACGTGATTCTTTAATGTAATAGTGACATAAAATGAGACTTTTTAACTCAATAGTAGTAGAGATGTGACTTTTTAACTAAATATAAATTTTTTATATCAAATGTGAAAAAAAGTCACATGCATAATAAAAAAAGTCATATAAATGTAAATTTTCTATGTAACTTTTTTTACTTAAATGTGATTTTTTCTAAGTGTGATATTTTAATAAAATAGTAACACAAATTTGACTTTCTATGTGTGACTTTTTAAATTAAATGTAACTTCCTATTTGCAACTTTTAAATTTAATAGTAACACAAAATGTGATATCTATAAGTGATTAAAATTCTTATTTTGCCAAGACTTTTTATATCAAATGTGACTTTTTATTTAATGGTTTTGTGTGTGTGGTTTTTTTTATATGATCTATATGTGACTTTTAAATGTAAGTTTTTATATGTGACTTTTTTTCAAACGACCTACATGCGGGTTTAAATATAAAGTTTTACCTACATACGTGTCTTTTTCAAGACGATTTTTATTGCGACTTTTGAACTTTTTATTTCTATATGTGATATTTTAATTAAAAAGTCACACATAAATAATGGATTAATTAAAAATTCTGAAATAGAAAAACCACATTAAATTAAAAATTTACATTTATTTATGTTATTATTTAAATACAAACTTGTATATAGAAATTCATGAATGAATAATAATAATAATATATTACCTACAAATTTGCATGAATTTCTAGGTTTGACTTTTAAATTAATTATCTAAATGCGATCCTATCAATGTGATATTTTTAAATTAAACGTGATTTTTTTTTCTTTTGGTGACTTATTAATTGTGATTTTTTTTTCTTTTGTGACTTTTTAACTAAAAGTGAGTTTTTAATTTCAAAGTACATGACTTTTTAATTAAATGGGATCCAATCGACATGACACTTTTAAATCAATTATGCATTTTTCTATTTGTGACTTTGTATATGTGATTTTTAAGTTAAATGTGGATTTTTAAAACTAAATGTGACTGTTTTTAATGATACTACATGTAACTTTTCAATTTAATGAAATTGTGAAAAATAATAATTAATAAAAATAGGCAAACAATTTAAAAAAGAAATTTTATTTTATGGGAGAAAAAAAAAAAAAAGACTCACAAAAGAAGACGCAACATGGGTCCCTATGTCTTATCTCCCTTTCTGCATGATTGCTTATTCCGCCGTGACGGTAAGGATTTTGGACTTGTAACCTACCTTCTTTGTGGGGTAGGATCTGGTCATAAGGGGTCCTTTTCTCAAATTTTCACCGTAAAAATACGGTTTTCTCAAAACCCAAAATTATCAACGTATTTTTCTAAGTGAATACTATTTTGTGAGTATTTATATAAAGTCCCCAGAGCTAAATGAACCAATGTTTTGGCAAATGAATAAAGTCCTCAAATTTGCTATATAATCTTCAATTAAGTCCCCAAATTTATTAGAACTGTCAATCAAGTCTCTATAAGTGTTAGTACCATCAAGGTAGTTTTCAGTCTTATATAGACGATCTGTTTGAGCATCATATTTTTACAAAATTGTTAATTGTGTCCTCTTATATATCTTACAAATACTATTAATTGGAACCATAGTAAAAATTGTCACTTGAGCCCAATCTTATTCAAATATAAAATTTAATCCCTTATCTTGCCAAATAGTTAGTTGAGTCTATTCCAACCTTATCAAACCACAAATTTATGCCTTAATATTATCAAAGTCACAATTTGAGTTCCAAAATCTTTAGAATCCGTCAAATGAGGCTTTAGTGTATCATTCAAGTTATGTTAGTATTTGTTTACAAATTTTATCAACTTAGTTCATTTTTGTCAGTTGTAACCCTTAATGTCACATGAACTAAGGACTTCATCACCACTATCATATACTCTCTCTATCCCACAAAGATAGTCAAATGGTTATTTTCATATACATTAATGAACGATAGTTAATATAGTTGAAACATTAAATTTTTACCTTATTTTCCCACATTTGTCACGCCCCCTCTAATTTTACAATATTTTCCGAATATCTTATGTTAATTTACAAATTCTGTAGCGGAAGCTTTGATTCAAAAAGTGGGGACGAAACGTGCAGAACAATCCAATTTATCTTATCTTACAGAATTTAATAAACAAAGCTAATTACATAAGTTAACAAATCGTCAATTTTTTAAAGAAACATTAAAGCTAGGTTTTTCAAGAAAATGTATAAAATACAAGAAGTTGTATTGATAGATATATTCATTGATTATCAAGATGCGCTAAATCATTAGAAAACTTTTACAATGAAAAGTAGAATTCAAATAAATATAAAGATTATATTTATATAAGATGTAAAAACATATATATTATAGAGATGGACATAAAAATATTAAATTCGTGGTAGTTTCAAGGACATGTTTACACCACATGCACAACTCTACTCCCGTTCCCGAGCACGATCTAACTCCAGGCTTGCTTTGCTTTTCAACTGTTATAGCTCCAATTATCTACAAAAATTGTAATAAAGGGGGAGTGAGTACGTGAATAACACAATTATTTGATTCACCTTTCGTTTGTAAAACTCATTTCCAAGAAAAATCATTGCATATATAAAGTTTTTCAATACACAAAAGGGCCCTATCACTAGTTAAACTACTACCCGTGGTGCGCGCCATATTCATATCAATTCAATTCAATTGGATCCACAATGAACCCTGGTAGACCCATACCGAAATTCCAATTCAAAGTAAATACCACAATAATCTTCCCTATCCCTGGATCATTGAATAGATCATAGTGCAGAAAATAATTCAGAATGACAATCTCCACACAATAAGGCTATACAATCACAAAGTAATTCAAAATGGGTAGAGCATTAACTAGCGATACAAATGCAATAAATCAATCTTTCTTTCAATAATAATTCATCAAAATCTATGTTTGTCTCATTAAAATCATCAATCAAATACACACTTATCTTACAGATTTTATGTATGTAGAAAAGGAATCAAAGTATTAGGTTACTCACCTCAAATATTCTTCGAATAATCCATGTGAAAAAGTATCCTTAAAGCCTTGATGTTCCTCAATTAAAGCTATTTTTCAAGCTATAATCCTTCTATATATGGTAAAAGACCATTTTCAAAGGACAAATAGGAGTTTTTGTGGGTTTTTATTGGTTTTCTCCTTCTCTTGACCATGTTGGACGAATTTTGCGGTTGGGAGAGTAAAGGGGATGGTGTGGGAGTTTTTGGAAACTTGAAACCCTTTAGCCCCCTTTATATAATAGTTAGGGCTTAATTAGTTTTAATAACTTTTGAGTTCCGCCAATCACGTGATGACAAGTGGCTCGATGTGGCGCCACACACTTAGAGGGAAATTGTCTGAGAAGTCCTTCCCCTTGCATTATCTTTCAATTAAGTCCCCACTCTTTAGTTCATGTCAATTAAGTCACTACACTTTAGTTTATGTCAATTATCAACCAAATTATTTCTTTAGCGTCAATTGAATAACAATATTTTAATCTTCAAGAAATTTTACAATAATATTCAAGTAATTCTTTCAAAACAACATTTCGTTGCTTACCTTAATTTGTAAAAATTTCCGGGATGTTACAATATTACTATTATGTCTCATTAATTGTTTGAAATATTTTCAATGTATAGGTAATTGAATAACAATAATTAATCAATGGCACATATAGAAATGAAAAGTTAAATGTTTGCTCAATATGGTAAGTTGACTACTTTTTTGGGACTGAGGGAGTATATACTTTTATCGGTATTTTTTGCAGCATGGTATCATACAAGTTGCCAAGTTGGGGTTGTGCGTTTGGCTTGATAATGTACTAAACCAGCCGCATGATGCTAACTCACTCGGGATTCAATCAAGTTGAAGGTTATTTAAAAAATGAAAATGAAACTTAAAAAAAAAAAAAACAACTGGAAGAAAAAGGGCGTCGAACCTATATCAATAGCCAGACGCCAAACTCTTAAAAAATGATAATAATCTAACGAACAAGTAGATTGTCGATAAAACAATTCATCTTAAATCAAACAATTAAGTCAACGAAAATACCCATAAAAAGTTCCATAAACTTCAATGGTACGTTATCTTATAATCAAACAACTATTATTAATCTTTAAAACGAGAACGGACCAAAAAAAAAAAAAAATAGTGGATGCAAACTTCACCACAAGCAATCATCCAGTAGGATATATAGTGGCTAAAAGCATTCCACATCACCTTAAAAGGTCACTAAAACCAAACTATGTAGGACATTATGGGCTGGGACACCAATTGGTGGTGCACATTCAACCTGACTCATAGTACAAGTAAAAGCACATACATTTTCTTATCCTTTTGAGTGTATATCCCATTATCCATTAGTAGTCAAAGTTATTTTATTTAATTCATTCATATTTGTATATTTATAATTCATTTCGTTTCTCATTTCAACAGACGAGTGGCATCAGAAGAATTCAGTAGTAAACTACCATGGAAGCTTGTTTTCTCTCTTCAAATTCCTTTACAAAGACCATTGAACTTCTCCCATCAATCAAAGGAAGGACTCTTAGAAAAAATCCCAATCAGTCCCACTACTGCCGGAGATCTGCAGGGACATCATTTGCTGTGGCATGTAAGTTTGGTGTTTCTTTTTATGTCACATGATATGTTTTTCTCCTTGTAATTCTTCCTTTCCTTTGTGCCGTTTTCCTTACATTGTAGCTAGTGGAGTTCAAGAGTGTGTTTGAGAAAGCTCACTTATACTTTTTCCAAACATATCTCTGTTAAGGCATTTTGTGCTATTCCAATTATAATCAAATTAATTATAAGCTAAATAAGAGTTTTTTTTTTTTAAATATTACTTGGGGAATACTGGGGAGGGAAATTGAACCATACATCTAGAGTGTGTAACACGCACTTAAATGCTACTAGACCATTTGAATCTTAACAGTTAAATAAGAGTTTCGTATCTGTAGTCGTATCTTTTCGGTAACGCTTTTGATTTTGTTTTTGTCATAATGTATTCTATGTTTAAATACGCTTGTCATTAGATTTACTGAGTATTAAATTCTTTAGCTTATACGTTGAAAATTTTGTCGGCTAGCTATTTTACGAACCACTTAAATACTCCATTCGCCCCAAATATGTAATCCACTATTATTTTTTATGATGTTCCAATTATATACTCTTCTTCTTTATTAAGAAGTTTAATTTGTATTATTTTACTTATTTACCCTCATTTAACACTTAATTAAAACTATCAATTTTAAATTCTACTTATTAAATAAGGTAAATTAACGATGTAGGTTAAAAAATTTATGTTTCTAGTACAATTTTAATCAATGTAAAAAAACAAAGCGAACTGCATATTTAAGAAGGAGATAGTACTTATTTAAGTTAGCTGCAATGATGTTTATGAACCTATTAATGAAACTTCAAGTTCCAACGCAATACACTTGTCCTGGCAATAACACATTTGAGTTTTTTTTTTTTTTTCCAAATAAATAAACATCGATAATAACGCTGTTTCTATATCTAGAATACTGAATTGATATATGACATAATAATTATAATGGACAATTTAACAGCTATACAAGTTGTTTGACATGATACTGACATGACATGGTACAATATACACTATTTTTCAATGTCTTGAATAGGTTGTCAATCTGGTTTGTCATTTTGGTCGCCCCAAGACGAGGAGATGCCTTCTATGAACACGGCGGATTGGCGAGCATTTAGAGCTGGGCTAATTGCTCGAGAACAAGCCCTCAAGCATGCTGAGACTTCTCTAATCGCGGATCAGGACATGGTGGTCTCGAACCCGCAACCAGCCATTATAGGGGACAAATGGGTGCACGCGCTCAAGGAACCCGAAAAAGGATGTCTATTGATCGCCGCGGAAAAGTTAAATGGGGTCCACATTTTTGAGAAAACAGTGATCCTTCTATTGTCAATCAGCCCAATAGGCCCAACAGGCCTTATCCTCAACAGGCCATCTCTCATGTCCATTAAGGAAATGGGCTCATCGGCCATTGAGGTTACTGGGGCTTTCTCGGACCGGCCCTTATTCTTTGGAGGCCCATTGGAAAATGGGCTTTTTCTTGTGAGCCCAAAAGAGGGGAATGATTCACTGGGAAAGAGTGGAGTTTTTGATGAGGTAATGAAAGGGTTGTACTTTGGGACAAAGAAGAGTGTGGGATGTGCTGCAGAAATGGTGAAAAGGGATGTGGTACAAGTTGGGGACTTCAAGTTTTTTGACGGATATTGTGCTTGGGAAAAACAACAGCTTAGGGATGAAATTCGGGCCGGGTACTGGACTGTGGCCGCTTGTAGTCCGAGTGTTATTCGGCATGCTAGTGTGACGAATGTTGGGCTATGGGAGGAAGTTCTTGGGCTTATGGGCCCCCGAAAGGTCTGGTAATTTTGTCACGTAGACATGGGTATAACTGTATTGGTTAATCGCTAAATGTCGCTTAATTATTGTAAAGTAATGGCTGTATTAAATATTAACGTATTTTAACATATTTTGCATGAACAATGACTTGAACATGAACATATAATGTAGTTCGGATGATATATAATTTATTTATTTTTTAAACTGGACAACTGTGTGAATATTTGACAAGAACAATCTAACCCATTATTGTCTTAATACATTTATTATTCTGAAAATTTCATAAATTGAATTCAATGCTCGTTTGAATAACTTATTTCTTGATAGATAAAACTTGACTCGTAAGTAATTTTCTCTATTCATGTTTTCAAACGATCCCTTCTATTAAGCACTCAACATAATACTTTGAAAAGTTAAAAATTCTAACAATAAATTATTTTGGGTAATTGGTGTAAAAGGTCCCTACATTTAGATATTATTGTACAAATGGTCTATACCTTTGATTTTTAGCAATTTCATCCTCACCTTCATATTTCTTTTGCATAATCCATCTTTCATATCATTTGACTCTAATTTCCTCCCTTTTTAAAATGACATTTTTGTTCATTCATAGTAAAAAATTTATAGATAAATCAAACAAGGTTCCAAAATTAATTAGGAATATCGAAATGTTTCATCTGTCCCACAAAGATAGTTTGGTAGGTAATTTTGCGTGGATTGAGAATTTTTAGCTAATGTTGTTAGAACATTTAATTTTATCTTATTTTTTCATATATATCCTTGTGTCATTAATTGTTTGTAATATTTTTAATGTATAAGTAGTTGAATAACACTAGTTAATTAGGGGGCACATATAAAAATGAAACATTAAATGCATGTTCAATATGATAAGTGAACTATTTTTTTGGGAAGGACAAAAATAAAATAGTGGTTTATCTTTGTGGGGAGTAATAGTTATTTTTTATATTTTCAATAATGTAAATTATTTTAATTAATTTTCAACAATAATAATTATTTTGGGAATTTATTTGTAATTTTTTTTTTTAAATTTTGAACTATGTTTGGACAAAAATATCCTTTTGAAAATGGAGAATATTAAAGACAAATTGATATAAGGATAAATTGTACAAAAAAAATATAAAAATGAGAATGAAATTGTCAAAACATAAAAAATAAAGACCATTTCTACCACAACGTCTAAAAGTAAAGACTTTTTGCGCCTATTACCCTTTAAATAATAAATCCATAACATTACAATGAAACCGATCAATCTCTACTCTCTGTAATCTAGTATACAAATCTAAGAAAAATTCTTCCTCCACGCGCTTGAATGGTATGAGTGATCACGCCATCCATATAGTAAAATATTTTTAGGTCCTCAACTTTTTATGAGTGTGGCGACTACCATGACCTAAACTTCTTTATTCTCTAGGGGTTATTAACTTTCACGAGTTGATAACCACGTTCCTAACCTTTATTTGTAGCAATCATTTCTCCAAATTTTTACAAGAACGTCTAAAGGTAAAAGTCTTCTTAAAATTAAAGATGGAACACACATGATATTCTATTAAAAAAAAATGAAATACGTAACCAAAAAAAAAAAAAAAAA
>CAVNYN010213686.1:0-38594 GCA_963692815.1 Nyctanthes arbor-tristis | reverse complement strand
CCAGTAGACTCCATGTTTTTGAACTGATCTATCATTTGTGTAAACATTGATATACTTAGCACAGGATTCTCCTTGACACAGTTCAGTTCTCATATTGATGTTCATTTGTGACAATGAATATCTACCTAGTTTTGCGAGAGTTTCTAAAATAATTCCCTTTGAAACAGCCCCACTTGTGATTCTTTCCCAACTTATAAGAATCATTAAAAGCATTTCCGTTTAACCTAACTTTTTACGTATCACTATTACATAAAGGAAATCTCAAACCCCCTATAGTGACCTATCTAAGTCTTTACAATCAATTGTACCTTTGAACCTAGATCTTGGCATCTCTAGTCAACTAGGTTGGTTTTCCTTTGTATCGACTTATATCTTTAGAGGTTTTAATCACATTCCTTTTTAGGACTTTACCACTAAATCTCCATTTAAGACTTTCATTAGCATATCCGCCAGATTATCTTTTGACTTTACATAGTCATTTGAGATAACCCCAGTTGACATTAGTTGCCTAATTGTATTATGTCTTTGATGTATATGTCTAGACTTACCACTATACATATTACTCTGTGTCATGCCAATTGCAGATTGACTGTCACAATGTATGCAAATAGCAAGCACATGTTTTGACCATTCTAGGATATCTTATATGAAATGTTGTAGCCAGTCTACTTCTTCACCACACCTGTCTAAAGTAATTATAAACTCAGACTCTATAGTAGACCTAGCTATAACCGTTTGTTTAGAGGATTTCCATGATATAGCTGTACCTTTTAAAGTAAACACAAATCCACTTATAGATTTTGACTCTTTTATATCATATACCCACTTAGCATCATTGTCTCCTTTGACAACAACTGGATATCTAGTATATTACAGCCCGTAATCACCAGTATATCTCAAGTACCTTAGTACTCTTACGATCACTTTCCAATGTCACTTCTAGGATTACTCGTATATCTACTTAGCCCACTAACTGCGTAAGCTATATTTGGTCTTGTATAACTCATCAATTACATAAACCTTCCACTGACCCTGGAATATTCAACTTGTAAGATGCCCTAACCTCTATTCTTTGATGGATGTTGACTTGTATCTATTGAGGTTTGGCTGTTCCTAAATCATCCTTGGTAAATTTTCCAAGAAATTTGTCCACATAGTGTAACTGACTCAACAAAAGTCTGTCAGGTGTTCTTGAAATTTTAACTCCAAGAATCACATCTGCCAACCCCATATCTTTCATGTCAAACCGTGATTTTAACATGTCATTAACGGATTTAATCACTTTATGATTGCTACCAACAATGAGTATATCATCTACATAAAGACAAAAGATGACATAGCCATTTTCTGTATCTTTCATATAGGCACACTTGTCGCATTCATTGATTTTAAATCCACATTACGCTATAACATTATCAAACTTTTCATGCCATTGTTTTGGTGCATAATTCAAGCCATATAATGACTTCACCAGTTTACACACCTTGTGTTCAGGGGAGAGCCAGGATTTCTATCTAGTGCAGCCTAAAGTTTTAGGGAAGAAAACTCACCCCAATGGATGATCAGTGCACTCTTTCTCAAGAAAAAAACTTGCCCCGGCTCTTCTTTAATTCCTAGTCTCAATGTAAACTTTCCCTAGTGGCCAACACTAGTGAAAAGAAAACTAAAACTTCTTAGTCAACATTCCCTTATCGAGAAACCATCCAATATCAATTCAAACTTAAAAAATATGAAGTTTATCGAAGAAACTCTCTTCCTTACAATATTGCTAATAAACATTTAAAGATGGATCTTTCCATCTAAAAGCCTTGAGGAATTCCAACATTATTAGTGCAATTAAGCTTCTACATTTGTTTACATTCTCTCTTTTTTCAACTCTCTAAATTAAGATGGTCTTGCACGTCTGACTTAGAAAGCAGTCATTAATAAAACCCAACAAATTCTATTGTTTCTTCCTCGAATTCATATTAACTCAGTGCAACCATACTGAAAACAACCAGCCACATTAAAAGCCAAAAAAAAAAAGCATTACTTAATAATACACATTAAATCTCTATTCTCTAACTTAAAACAGTTAAATAAAGGATCAAATCTAAATATATAATATAATAAATGGATTAAAATTTAAAACATAGACAAATTATTTTACAATTCACAAATAAGTAAATGATGAATCAACTAATTACAATCTCAATATTGCAATATTACATATAATATAAATTTTGTATCAATTCAATTATACCTAACTTACTTCTATCTAAACAGTAAGCCAAGCCAATAAGCCCTAAATTATAATTTATAATTTATAAACTAAACCCTACAAAACAAAATACAAATTAGACAAAACTTAAAAACAACAAAATACCCTGAGGTAGTAAGAAGATTTAGGGCTCTACATACATGTAATTCCGCTAGTGCTTTGAACACTCAAACTCCACTCCAAGATCAAGAAGATCGGAAGAGCGTCTGGGCGGACTAGCAGACTGCAGAAGCTGAGTTTTTGAGTTTTGAGGAAAAGAAGCAGTCATTGTCGGCTGTACGTCTGTAGCAGCAGGCGGGCGGCAGTGGTGTCTAGGTCGTCGAGCAGTCCGTTTCGTTTCATTGAAGAAAAAAGTAGTAGAGCAGCGAACACAGTCTCAGTCGGCACAAACAGAACTTGAGGATCTAGTTCTTGTTTTTGGGTAATTTAGTTTTAATTGGGCTACTCTTATTTGGATTTTGGGTAATGGCCTATTTTTAATTGATTGGATTCGGACTATATTAATATTGGGCTAAATTTTTATATTTTGGGTCAGGCTGTTTACTTTTTACTTAATTGGTCTAAGAAAAACAGGCTTTTTATATCTACTAATATTGGACAGATCGGAAGTTTCTTGGGCCAGTGCAGTCCTGGCCCAATTTTTACTGGATCACTGGCCAGTCTAGTGCGGTCCTTGGACCCCACTAGGCCTATTAAGCCTCTGCCCCTGCTTGTGTTCCTATCCTGGTGCTTTGAATCTCTCTGATTGTTCTATATAAATTTCCTCTTCTAAATCACCATTCAGAAAGATAGTCTTTACATCTGTTTGGTGTACCTCGAGCTTTCGCAACGCTACCATCGCTAGAATTGTTTTGACAAATGCTATTCTGTTACTGGAGAATATGTGTCAAAGTAATCAAAGCCTTCCCATTGTTTGTAACCTTTTATCACAAGTCTGGCCTTATGCTGATATATTGTTCCATCTGCTTTCATTTTCTTTTTGAATATCCATTTGTATCCCAGGGGTTTACAACCTAGAGAAAGGTCCACCAGTTCTCATGTATGATTTTGTAATATGGAATCAATTTCACTCTGAATTGCCTCTTTCCACTAAGGACCTTCTGTAGAGGCTACCACTTCTTGGTAGTTTTGAGGTTCACTTTCCAAAGTTGTGCTAGAAAGTCTGGACCAAACAACTTTTCGGTCCTAACCCTTTTACTATGCCTAGGTTCAACCTCTTCAATATTTTCTTCATTTCCTTGTTCACAACTATCATCCATAGTCTCATGAAATCTTCTGTAAGAGCTTCCTTCTTCCTTTGACCGACATGGAAATGTATGTTCAAAGAGTGAAGCATTCCTCGATTTCATTATCGTATTTTTGTGTTCGTCTGGGATCTTTGACTCATGCACAAAAGTTTGATATGCACTACTATTATGTACATAACTAATGAAGATGCAAACAACTATTTTTGGACCTATTTTCACCTTCTTTGGTGTAGGCACAACAACCTTAGCAAGACACCCCCACACTCGTAAATTTTAGTAAGAAGGTTGTCTACCATTCCATAACTCATATGGACATTTCCTTTGCCTTTTACGGGGTATCTTGTTCAAACGGTAATTAGTTGACAACACAACTTCACCCCACATATTTTGTGGCAACCTAGAACTTATTAGCATTGCATTCATCATTTCCTTTAAAGTATGATTTTTCCGTTGTGCAATGCCATTTTGTTAGCATGTATAGGGTACAGTGAACTCATATTTAATATTGTGTTGAGCATAGATCTCAACAAGTGGTGATTCATACTCACCACCCCAATCACTTCGCAACATCTTAATTTTCTTATTAAGTTGATTTTTCAACTTTCATTTTTATAGAGAACGAATTTCTCTATAGCTTCATCTTTCCTTTTAAACAAATACACGTAACAATATTTTGTGCTATCATCAATGAAAGTGATGAAATACTTATTGCCACCTCTTGTTTGAACATATTTCAACTCACACACATCGGTGTGAATTAAATCAAGTGGTTCCGTGTTTCTTTCAATTATTTGGAAATATGACATTGTCAGTTTCACCTCAACACATGTTTGGCACTTATAGTTTGAATCAATGCAGAATGTTGGTATGCAATTCAAGTTAATTAGGCGATGAATTTTGTTATAATTAACATGTCCTAGCCTACCATGCCACAAATTGGACAACTTAAGCAAATAAACAAAAGAGACATTTGTTTTATTCATTTTTGGCTTGATAGTCATTACATTGAGCTTAAAAAACCCATTACATGCATACCCTTTGCCAATAACTTTATCAAACTCAAACACTATACAAAAGCCATTCTTATTGAGCAAATAACCGGACACCAAATTTGCAAATTTCCGGCACACACAACACACTGGTCAAAGTCAATTATTTGCCAGAAGTCATCTTGAGAACCACTTTTCCAATTCTCTTGACCTCAGAAGTGGCAGAATATCCCATAAACAAATTTTCACCATTTTCAACAACTTCAAAAGAACTAAACAGCTCTTTGTCAAAACAGACATGTCTTGCGACACCTGTGTCAACCCACCATTCCATGGGATTTGAACTAACAAGGTTCATCTTAGAGACCACAACTACAAGACTCATTTCAGACACATCTTGTGCAATGCCATCAATCATGTTTGCCTCTTTTTGGTTACCATTTTTCGGCAGTCTACATTCAGCAGCTTTGTGAACAGACTTGTCAAATTTGTAGCATGTTCATCTCAATTCCATTTTAGAAATTCCACCCTTAGGCCCAACTTAGTGCTTTTGCCACCGTTCTTGCCTTTACCAAATTTGTTTCAATTTGGCCTAGAAATGTGATCATGCTCCACAACTTCGGCCGAGCTGGTTCAACCAGAGTGAATCCACATTCTTTGACCTTATTTTGTTCTTCAATTCAAAGTCTAACAATAGGGTCTTCAACACTCATCTCCTTCCATTTGTGCTTCAGGTAATTCTTAAAATCTTTCCAAGGTGGAGGTAGCTTCTCAATAATAGCTACCATTTGGAAGGTTTCACTCAATAACATTCTTTCAGCATGGATGCCAAGCAAGACAACCTGGAGCTTTTACACTTGACTGATTATGGTTTTAGAGTCCACTATTTTATAGTCCACAATAAATTTCTTAGCCCCAGCATCCTCGGTCTTATATTTCCGTTCAAGAGACTCTCACAATTCCTTTGCCATTTGCTTTGCATTACACATTTTATAGCGAATCAGCCAAGCTATTCATTATATAATTTTGGCAAAGGAAATCAAAATGTTTCTAAGCATCAACTGCACTCACAGCTTGAATTATCTCCTCGACTTTCTTAAAGTTTAAAAATATCTTCAGTCAAGAAATGTGCAATACTCAAGGTGGTCGATAGAAGAACATTTTATGCTGCCATCTCTTAAAGTTCAAACCATTAAACTTTTTCGATTTTCCCCCATGATTAGGAGGAATAGACATAGTTGGAGCCGCTTGAGTCACAGCCAAAGTTGGCACTCGAGGCATAGCTGAGATCACTAAGTGCACCAACTATAGTTTGACTTGTATCAATCACATTTGAATCCGAAGCCATAATAACTTAAACAAAACTATCCAAGTCAGTTTGTGCGAAAGAGACAACAAGCAAAAATAGCGAATCTATTTTAAGATTGTTAGAAAACTACAATATAGGTTAATAGAACCCACTGTCAGAAACAAAACGTAAACAAAACGTAAACAGAAACCTCTATTAGAAAAAAAACAGAACGATAACAGAAACTGCTGTTAGATACAGAAACAAAATGTAAACAGAAACCTCTATAAAAAATAGAACGTAAACAAAATGTAAGCAAAATATAAACAGAAACCTCTGTTCGAAACAGAAAAAGAACGTAAATAGAAACCTCTACTAAAACAGAAATAGAACGTAAACAGAAGTCTCTGTAGGAACATAAAGTAAATGGAAACTGAGGCATGTGTTTGAAACAGTTTCCTTAAAACAGATTCGTCCCCAAAATGCCAGACATCTATTTCCCAGGATACAGCGGTCGAGACCTGGAGGAAACAACGCTAGAACAAAGTAAAGAATTTCCTACCTAAGCGAACCAAAAACGCGCCTGAGCAGTATCACTAAGAAAGTGTACAGTAATACAATGTGGAGAATTCGTGTACCTCAAAAGGCCAGAAATTGATCCTTTATATCGGCAAAATAAGACATGTCTAAAGCCAAAAAATAAATGTGAATTCAATAGAGTTGAATGATAGGAATATCAACAGTCACAACTCTTTACATTTCAGTCCATAGTTTAAGTGTTAAAAATGTCTAGCTTATTTTAGCAAAACTTAGTTATATTAGGCGCCCACTTCCGGTCCGGCATTCATGTACATTGGTCGCGCTCGTACTCAATTTCAATGGTCTAAAGTGTATTTCTGATCTGTGATTTGCACCCTCTTTCGCACGAGAGAGCCTCACAGCTATACAATTTACATATTATAAATATGTAAACATATTTAACTAAGTCATTAGATTGCAATCTTTCTAATGTGGGACAAGATTTTCCCAACACTTAAACCCATGTCTTATGACACATTTTGATACTCGATTTCTCATTCACCCAACACCATTTTGGACAAATAAACATATGTTTTCGAAGCTTTCTACAAAAAGAACACAAATCCAAATTCATAATTTAAGAATCAGATAGCACTCAAAGTTACATTTAAAATTCCTATTTTTCCAACAGACACTGGGCTTCAAGGAAAATAGAATTTCCAGTACTTTAGGTAGATATATTTCCTTATGGCCAGATGAATGCAAGAAAAACCAAGACAACCAGTCATTTCAGTTTGTTCAAATCAATATAAACATACGCAAGTATGCATGAAAAATAAAGAAAATCATCCGTTTTAAGTTTTTCAAATCAATATACAACCACACAAGTATACATATAATTTGACAGTTACACAAACCAATAAAATCATCCGTATTTCAAGGTTGAGATCAACATCCTTCAAGAGCACTGGAAATGGCGCTATTGAGTTAACAAAAATTAAGAGATGAATAGAAGAGAATACGTAAAGATCTTGTAGGAAACTGAGAATATGAAGACAAATGAGGTGAAACAACATACCCAAATTTTTTAGTACCGGCAAGATATATACATAATTGAAATAATATTCTAGCCTAAATTGGAATAGTATTTTAGACTAAATTCAATTGTTAATCTCAAATCCATTGCATATTAACAATAATAATTTAGGACAACTTCAAAGTTTACCAAAGATTTAACCTACTTACCTTAATTCGAAAGAACTCTAAATCATGCATTATTTAAACCTTAGAATTATTTACCTTAATTAATCTATATATTTATAATACTAACTAAGCGGTAGGTTAATGAAAATAAACCTTAGAATTATTTAACCTTAACTAATCTATATATTTATAATAGTAACTAAGTGGTAGGTTAATTTTTCACGCCTAAAACTGACATACTTAAAAAATAACCAATCTGATTTTATGATGATGTCAAACTGATATCGCTGATGTCTCATTTATTTTTTTGCTTTTATTTTTGTTCACTTTAAAAATAAGCTAGAACCATATATTTATAACACTAATTAAGTGATGAGTTAATTTTTCCCTCCTAAATCTGACATCCCAAGGGAATTAGGAATCTAGTTCCATGATGATGTCAAACTAACATCGTTGATATCTTATTTATTTTTCTATTCTTACTTTTCATTCACCGTAATAATGATCTATATTTTTCCACTTAAAATTGTCATACTAAGGAAATTAGGAATTTGATGTTATAATGATGCCAAGCTGATCTTACTGATGTCTTATTTATTTTTTCATTTTTATTTTCATTCACCCTAATAATATATATATATATATATAATACTAACTAAGAGAGTTAATATTTTCCATCCAAAACTGGCATTCAAGGGAATTAGGAATCTGATGTCATGATGATATCAAACTGATGTTACTGATATCCCATTTATTTTTCTGATTTTATTTTCGTTCACCTCAATAATAATCTATATCTATATATTTATACTACTAACTAAGTGACGGAATAATTTTTCACGCCTAAAATTGGCATCCTAAGGGAATTAGGAATCTGATTCTATCATTGATGTCTAATTTATTTTTTATTTTTATTTTTATTCGCCCTAATAATAATCTATATCTATATATTTATAATACTAATTAAGTGGTGGATTAATTTTTCCCACTTAAAATTGGTATCATAGGGGAATTAGGAATCTGATGTCATAAAGATCTAAACTGATGTCACTAATGTCTCATTTATTTTTCTATTTTTACTTTTCATTCACCATAATAATAATCTATATATTTATATTGCTAATTAAGTGGTGGGTTACTTTTTCCAGCAAAAAATTGGCATACTAAGAAGTTAGGAATCTAATGTCATGATGATAGATAAGCTGATGTCTCATTTATTTTTCTATTTTTATTTTCGTTCACCCTAATAATAATCTATATATTTATAATATTAATTAAATGATGGGTTAATTTTTACCATCTAAAACTGACATTTTAAGGGAATTAGGAATCTGATGTCATGATGATGATATCACATTTATTTTTCTGTTTTTATTTTCGTTCACCCTAATAACAATCGGATAAAATTAATCTATATATCTATAATATAAACTAAGTGGTGGGTTAATTTTTCCTGTCTAAAACTAGCATCCTAAGAAAATTAAGAATATGACGTTATGATGATGTCAAACTAATGTCGTTGATGTCTTATTTATGTTTATGTTTTTATTTTTGTTCACGCTAATAATAATCTATATGTTTATAATATTAATTAAGTGGTGAGTTAATTTTTTCCGCTTAAAACTGGCACTATAAGGGAATTAGACTTCTGATGTTATGATGATATCAAGCTGATGTCCCTGATGTTGCATTTATTTTTCTGTTCTTATTTTTGTTCACTCTAATAATAATCCAAATATTTATAATACTAACTAAGTGATGGGTTAATTTTTCCTTACTAAAGCTAACATGTTAGGAAAGAATCCGATGTCATGATGATATCAAGCTCATGTCACTGATATCATATTTATTTTTCTCTTTTTACTTTAGTTCACCTTAATAATAATCGGATAATACTATTCGATATATTTATAATACAAACTAAGTGGTGTATTAATTTTTCCCGCATAAAACTAGCATCGTAAGGGAATTAGGAATCTGATGTTATGATAATGTCAAACTAATATCGCGATGTCTCATTCACTTCTTGTTTTTATTTTCGTTCACCCAAATAATAACCTATGTATTTTTAATATTAACTAAGTGGTGAGTTAATTTCTCCAGCCTGAAAGTGGCATCCTAAGGAAATTAGAAATCTGATGTTATGATGATGTCAATTTTATGTAACTAATGTCTCATTTATTTTTCTGTTTTTATTTTCATTCGCCCTATTTATAATATATATAATTGTAATATTAACTAAATGGTGGATTAATTTTTCCCGACTAAAACTGACGAATTAGGAATCTGATGTTATGATGACGTTAAGCTGATGTTGCTTATGCTTCATTTATTTTTCTGTTTTTATTTATATTCAACCTAATAATAATCTATATATTTATAATACTAATTGAGTGGTGGGTTAATTTTTCCTACCTAAAACTGACACCCAAAGGGAATGAAGAATCTGATATCATTGATATCTCATTTATTTTTCTATTTTTATTTTCGTTTCCCCTAAAAATAACCAATATATTTATAATATTAACTAAGTGGTGGATTAATTTTTCCCGCGAAAAATTGGTGTCCTAAGGGAATTAAGAATCTAATGTCATAATGATGTTAAAATGGCGTCATTGATGTCGCATTTATCTTTCTATTTTTATTTTCGTTCACCCTAACAATAATCGGATAGTACTAATCTATATATCTATAATACTAAATAAGTGGTGAGTTAATATTTCCCGCCTAAAACTGGCATCATAAGGGAATTAGGAATCTGATATTATGATGGTGTCAAGCTGATCTCGTTGATCTCTCATTAATTAATTGTTTGTTTTTATTTTTGTTCACCAACCCTAATAATAATCTGTATATTTATAATACGAACTAAGTGGTGGGTTAATTTTTCCCTCCTATAACTGGCGCGATAAGAGTATTAGGAATCTGATGTCATGATGGTGTTACGCTGACGCCACTGACATCTAATTTATTTTTCTATTTTTATTTTCATTCACCCTAATAATAATCTATATATTTTTAAAACTAACAAAGGGGTGTGTTAATTTTTCCCGCTTAAAACTTGCATCATAAGGCAATAAGGAATCTGACGTTACAGTGATGTCAAGCTTGTGTCGTTGATGTCCCAGTTATTTTTTAGTTTTTATTTTTATTCACCGTAATAATAATCTATATAAATATAACACTATCTCGATGGTGGGTTAATTTTTCCCTTTTAAAACTGGTATATTGAGGAATTAGGAATCTGATGTTATGATAATGTCAAGCTGATGTCATTGATGTCTCATTTATTTTCTTTTTTTCGTTCACCCTAATAATAATCTATATTTATATATTTATAATACTAACTAAATAGTAGGTTACTTTTTCCCGTCTCATACTAGCATCGTAAGGGAATTAGGAATCTGATATTACAAAGTTCAAGCTGATGTCACTGATGTGTCATTTACTTTTCAGTTTTTATTTTCGTTCACCCTAATAATATATATTTATAATACTAACTAAGTGGTGGGCTAATTTTTCCAGTCTAAAACTGAAATCTTTGGGAAATTAGAAATATGATGTCATATTAATGTCCAGCTTATGTCACTGGTATCTCATTTAATTTTCTGATTCTATTTTCATTAACCTTAATAATATATATATATCTTTATAATACTAACTAAGTAGCGCGTTGATTTTCCCGCCTAAAACTAGCATCTTAATAGAATTTAGAATCTGATATTATGATAATATCAAGCTGGTGTTGTGGATGTCTCATTTATTTTTCTACTTTTATATTCATTCATCCTAATAATAATCGTCTATATATTTATAATATTAACTGGGTGGTAGGCTAATTTTTCTAGCCTAAAATTGGCATATTAAGGGAATTAAGAATCTGATGTCATGATAATGTCATACTAATATCACTGATGTCTCATTTATTTTTTTGTTATTATTTTTTTTCACACTGATAATAATTGTCTAATACTAATCTGCATATTTATAATACAAACTAAGTGGTGGGTTAATTTTTCCCGTCAAAAATTGACATCCTAAGAAATTAGGAATCTGATGTTATAATAATGTCAAGTTAATGTCGCTGATATCTCATTTATTTATTTTTTTCCTTTTATTTTCGTTCACCCTAATAATAATCTATATATTTATAATACTAACTAACTGGTGGATTAACTTTTTCCGCCTAAAACTATCATCCTAAGGGAATTAGAATTTGATGTCTGATGATATCAAGTTGATATAACTGATATCTTATTTATTTTTCTATTTTTATTTTCATTCACCCTATTAATAATCTATATATTTATAATATAAGTAAGTTGTGGGTTAATTTTTCCCGCCTCAAACTGAGATCCTAAGGGAATTAAAAATCTGATGTCATAATGATGTCAAGCTGAAGTCGTTGATGTCTCATTTATTTTTTGGGTTTTATTTTCGTTCACTTTAATAATAATCTATATCTTTATCTATATACTTATAATATTAACTAAGTGGTGGGTTAATTTTTCTTTCCTAAAACTGGTCTTCTATGGAAATTAGGAGTCTAATGTTATGATGATATTAAGTTGATGTTGTTGATACCTCATTTATTTCTCTATTTTTATTTTCTTTCACCTTAATAATAATTTGTATATTTATAATATTAACTAAGTGGTGGGTTAATTTTTTACTTAAAACTAGCATCCTAAGGGGATTCAGAATCTGATATTATGATGTTGCAAACTGATGTCGTTGATGTCTCATTTATATTTTTTTTGCTTTTATTTTCATTTTCCCTAATAATAATCTTATATATATTTATTTATTTATAATACTACCTAAGTGGTGAGTTAATTTTTCCTACCTAAAACTGACATCGTAAGGGAATTAAGAATTTGATGTCATGATGATATCGCTGATGTCTTATTTATTTTTCTGTTTTTATTTTCGTTCGTCCTAATAATAATCTATATTTTTATGAAACTAACTAAGCGGTTGGTTAATTTTTCTCGTTTATAACTGGCATCCTAAGGGAACTAGGAATCAGATGTCATGATGATAGAATACTTTTGGGTTTTTATTTTTGTTCACCCTTATAATAATCAGATTATACTAACTAAGTAATGGGTTAATTTTTTCATTTTGCATTGTAATTTTTAATTATCTATTTTTCTGCTCGCTTTAATCTTTTTTTTTCAAATATTCATAATTTTTTTGTTACCTCTTTTAATTTTACATTGTAATTTTTAATCATCTCTCAGTTATTGAGGCTAAACTTTTGGCGTTTGGAGATACTTTAGATTACGATTAACCAAGTAAGTGCGTCGGTCAAATTCTTAATTATCTCTTTCCCTGTGTTTAAGTGGGTAAGTGCTATAATCAAATTCATGATTTTCTCTTTCTTTTTATATTTGAATAATCGAAGCAACCTTCAAGCTGCCTAATCGGGTAAGTATACAAGTAGCTATTTATATATATATATATATATATTTACCAGTAATCGATCAATTTATGTAGAATATCAATTTTCCAAATAGTTGCACATATTTTTATTTTAGTTAATTTTTTAGTTCGAGTGATCTGGTGATGAACATATATCATTTTTATTTTTTATCAATTAATTAATTGTTAGCTTTAGTTTGTTTTAGAGATGTATATGTGTTTTCCGTGTAACGCACGAGTAGATTAGCTAATTATAATGATGTTAAGTGACAAACTAAAGCTAACAATTAATTTATCTTAATTGTTAGCTTTAGTTTGTCATTTTATTTTTTGACATTAATTTAGATAAATGACATTGTATGAAATAGTTGCTAGTTGGGCTGCGTCACCTATTTTGAAAATATTTTTTATTTGAAACAAATAAAATCAGATAGCATGGAGATGATATAAATTAATGATACAGTATTTCATATATTTTTAAAGAAAAGTAGTTGTAATCTATTTATTTATATTTTTGGTGGGAAACATTAAGAAAAAATTACAATTATATTTTTCAATTAACTTAAACCAACGATGTATATAGATGTTTAATTCATTAAATATTCAATTAAGACAATTCATAAAAAATTAAAAGTTTCAAAAAGAAACTTATTATCCAATTAAGATGGGTTATCCCTCATTCATATTTATTTCTATTGTTTTATTATTATTTGACAAATACGTGTTATCAATTAAGTTTTTTATTCATATTAATTAATTTTTATTATTTTATGAATTATAAATTACAAATATTTTAATCACATGGGCACTTATCCATCATTGCTTAATCAAATTTATCCGCAATTTAAATAATTAAATGATGATAAATATTTGTTAATTATTAAATTGATCAGTGAATCTTATTTCAAAAAATTAAATGGATAAAGAAAAATAGAATAAAAAATTAAAAAAATTGAAAAAATAATAATACCATTCGAGTTGCCGCAATAGAAAACAAAAGAGCAAAAAAGACCTTATTAATAGATTTTTTGCGAGAAAATTGCAGTACAAAGGTAGAGTAGATTAATTTACTTATATATATATATATATATATATATATATATATATATGCACATATATATGTGTATATATAGAGATTAATTTAAAGGAGCTAGTCCTAACTATATATGACAACTTTTAAGTAAAAACTGGTCCGAATTCCATTATTAGACAATAATTTTCTAAAATAGCACCCTCGGACATAATGATAGTGATTTGAATGTTCGAAAATTTTTGTCCCATTAGAATCTTATAAACCTGCAACAGCCCATTGTGATTTGCATATATATAATAACAAGCTCGTAAGCGTCACTATCTTCATCTAATTAGATCAAATATCAAATGGAGAAGCAATGCATAGTTTTCTTGCTTTACTCATTCGTGATTATCAACGTGGCAACGCAAGTTGTTGAGGGCTTTAGAGAAAGACCAAAAGAAGCAGTTCGAAAAGCCTCCGCTAGCAAAGAGAAGGCCATGGCCGAATCTAAACTACTTGAGTCAGTCAAAGAATGGTAGCACAACTTCGGTTCGGCTTCCCAAAAAGATTCAGGCTGGCTATTGAAACAGATTGGGCTCTGAGTTTAGAGTCCAACTACTAATTACAGGGGCCACGAGTATTTTAAAATACACATGATCCCTTATAATTGGTAGTCTGGCTCCAAATTTGGAGCCCAATCTATTTCTATAGAAAATTTACAAAAACATTCACTTTTTTATTCAAGATATTATTGGTGGTCTGAACTTAACAGTACTAAAAGTAGCCGAATGTAGTATCACAACTAATTCGGCCACGTCCTTTGGGCTAATCAACATAATAGACGATCTTATCACAGAAAGTCCCAAGCCCGATTCAAAGAAATTGGACGGGGCTCAAGAAACCTTCTGGTATGCAGACCTCAATAACTTTGCGGTACAATTGGTAATAAACATTGTCTACACAGAAGGAGAGTATGCGGGCAGCATGATTAGCGTTTTGGGAAGAAATCCGATATTTCAAGAGTACTGTGAGTTGCCGATTGTTGATGGGACCAGTATTTTTCCAAATGCACGAGGCAAGCACTTAATTAGGAGCTAGTTTATCGTCTAGACAGATAATCGATTACTTACAAGTGTGAAAAATTATTCTGCAAATTACTAACGAAAATATATTAGGTCAAAATAATTGCTGAGGCAACTGATTAGAGAAAATATAACTAATCATATTCTTAGTTGGAAACTAAAAAATCATCAGTGTCAAAAGTAGTATGAGAACTTTTATATTCGATCTATGATTTTATACGCTAAAAAGAATTTGTAAGTTATTAAAAAAAAGGGAAAAAAGGGGAAGAAAGAAAAGGAAGGCTAAATTAAAAGTTTGTTAAAATATTAATGAAAAAGATCACCCACATACGTCTGGCGAGCTACACCGCCAGATGTCCGATGTGGATTAATCAAAATACTAATGTTTCCTTGTAATTTATGTATTATTACTATATTTTTACCTGTGCATTAGAGGGAAGATATCTTATATCAAATTATCTAAATAAATATCAATATTTATTTTTAATAAATTATGATAAATAATAAGTAAAAATAAATTTTCGTCTCTATTGATGCTATCTTACGATAATTATAATATAAAGTAAATTAGATGCGTGACACTCAAATGTACATGCATGTCTACTGGAGGTAAGTCTCATGTGTCTTCCTCTATATACCATTTCCTCTATATATTGTTTCCATATATTAATAAAACTCAAATCTCGAGCTTGGATTTTCAAGATGGGATATTTCCTTTAAAAGAAAGTAAATCAAAAATAATTAATCCGATCTAACATCATATGGTATGACATCATATAGTGTCATATACTCATGTGGTGTATATTGAAACACACCGTATGGGAAGCACAACCATATAGTCTGTCCCAACACATGTCACATGGCGATATGACACCATATAGTGCCATATATCATAGTATTAAATCATTTTTTCAATTAAATGACATCAGTAAAACAAATAAATTTATTTGTCCTATGATACACAACGGAAGAGGGAATACATAGTATAAAATGACTGTTAGCTCGATGGTATTGTGTAGCAACATATATTTTTTTAATTTTTTTTACAAATATATTAGATCATCACAGATAATGTTAACTATAAAATCATATTCATCATAATAAAAGAAGATTAATTAATCGTAAATAATAAATTAATATGAAGAAGTCACAGTTTGATAACATATAATGAAACTGATAACTATTAATATCTATACTAAAAAAGTAAATAATGAATAGAAGGAATAAAATCAAATGAGGACTCCTCATCATCAATTTCATTAATTGTATGGTGGATGAGGATTCTTCAATATGAGAGAGAAATGCCAAGAAAATATTTAGATAATTACCAAAAATTAAAAACTAAAAAGTAAAAAGGATAAACATGAAAGTGCATAGATGTATTGAACATATTATATGCATGGATTCTCATGGCGCAATGTTTAAATAGTAACACGTTTATATCATCGTATGGACACAATTAATAATGCTGGAAAAGTAAAACTTAATATTAATTTTCCCTAATATACTTTTTTATTTATTAAATATTACACTTTAAATAAATACTATTTTATTGATTATAATGCACATTAAATAGGGGTATAAAAAATTAATATTCTAACTATTAAAAAATTAATATTCTAATTATTTTTTAATAAGAAAGTTGATTATATTTTGAGACGAATGAAAAAGGAAAATTAGATCATTTTTGTAAGAAATATCTATTATTATTATTATTAAAAGATAAGGGCAAATGATTAACTACGTTAAGACTTAAGGTCCATTTGGCATTGATTATAAATCAAATGGTTTGTAATACATTTTGAATGGTTAAATTTTAAAGACATATGGTTTAATTTGATTAGTTAAATTTTGAAAAGTTGTTATTTGATGTGTTTTAGGGGTGAGGTGTCAATGAGAGAATTTGATAAGTGTCTCAAAAATTTAAAATTCAAAATGTGTGATAAATTATCTAGTTTATAATCAATGCCAAAACGGACCCTTAAAAATCAGTGAGCAATAATAGATGTTTGGGCCTTAAATCTTTAACGTGCACCTTTTCCTACAGTAGTTTTATTTTGGTGAATGCTACACCATGCTTTTTGTCAACAAGATTTTGGAGGGGAAAGAGAGGAGAAATGCACACATAGTTGAAGAGGGCTTTTTCTAACCCAACTTGAAGGATCTACTTGTGGAAGCAAAAGTCTCCTACTTCTGCTTCTTTCTGAAGCGCCTCAAATGCTGTGATAATCAGGCAGATGCGTTATGGAAGGAGAAGTTTTCAAAGGAGTCTCTACTGTTTAATCTCCCATATTCAAGCCTGGTGGCTTAGGAAGCTTGGAGAGCATTTGCACCACTTGGTTCACGGTGGGGACGCGGGAGACCTTCTCCCTCGATTAATTAAAAAGACACATGCCCCTATATGATCACATTTTTTCCTCATTCCTGTTTCGGTCGTAACATGAATAAAATAATAGGTTAATAAGATGTATCTCAGATACTCATTAGGCAAGTATGTTATACTTTTGTTTACGGGTTTATTGCCTATTGGTTAATTAGTTTGGTTTAGTGATTGAGGGGGTTTATTGGTTAACTAGTTTGATTTAGAGATTGAGGAGGTTTATTGGTCAATTGGTTTTATTTAAGGAGTGAGGAATTTTGGATGAATATTGAATTATTGGTTTGAAATTTCAAGAATAAGCTCATTGTTGGTTGAAATTATTGAGAAATTATTGGTTTGAAATTTGATTATTGAATTTGAAATGACAAAGACAATAAGGCAAGTGTGGATTTAAGACATAAACATATTAGTCAAACAATTGAATTGTCATTTGTCAATTGTAGTTTGTAAGTTGTAACTTATAAGGCAATAAAGGACTGAGGGCGTTGATTTGAATAATTAAATTGGTAAAACGATAAGTATTGTCTATTGGACTTTAATTAATACAATTAACATTGCAAATGATTAAATGAATTACATAAATCATAATACACAAGGGTTGAATTAAAACATATTACATAAACTACTAGTTGTACGGGAAGATATATTCTAAAATATATAAGTAGAAATATCATAATGCTAAAACTTATCATTATTTAAAATTAAAAAAGGAATCCAATATATACTACATTGGAGTTTCAAAAGGAATTATCTCAATACATTTTAAACAATCAAGAGGATAGATAGCACACAAATTTATAGACCCAGCGCATTGCAAAAGTCAATGATAAAAAAGGATCAAGTATGATTAAACGATTGAGAGTATGAAATTAAAGTCATTACAATTTCAAAAGTCCATCCCAAACAATAATAATAATAATAATAATAATAATAATAATAATAATAATAATAATAATAATAATAATAATAATAATAATAATTGAAGAGACAACATTCTTTGATGTAGATTCTCTTAGCAATTATTTCCTGACAGCCTCTTCCATTCACTTCATTTCTCATATCAGCGTTCATCTACACCTATAAAATCCCCAACAAATAGGATAATAATCAATTATAAATATATACATTCTTGAATTGAAAAAAAAAAAATCTATAGTGGAATCAAGTAAACTCTCACTTTTTGGCATTCACGAACGTATGGTGCCCCAAAACCCCTCAACATCACAATTACATTTCAAGAATCCATTATCAGTGGCCAATATGAAAATCAGACCTGATAAAAGCAATGGCTCAGCTACTAATGTCTTTGATCACTTGTTTCTCTGAACCAACCCAAATTTTGATAATTAGCCAAATCTGAATAAGAGGTTGATGAAGGCTATAAGATTTAACTCCTCCTAAACAACATCATCATATAAATCAAATCCACCAAACTGAATATTTAGTAAAGATTAATAATGCATAAACCCGTGTGCTGACAACTTAATTACGTGAATGGAATTTCTTGAGAATCCTATAACAATATAAAGAATAATGATTACACTCACCAGTTGCTAGCTCACCTTTAAATGTTTTGAATCTGTTTAAAATGAAACCCTTTAGAAATATATAATTTTCTATTTTAAATACACTTTTCAGTATTAACTGAGGGTATGGTTTCTTTCTTGAACCATTCACCTGAATTTCATGCTCCCCTTAAGATGTATCAAGTCACAATTTCGTTGAGTCATGAGTAAACCCTTAAAATGTCTATTTTTGTAAAAATATAAAACCAACAAAAGAACTAAAAAATTCATAAGATCAGTATATTATTTCAAATTAGAATCCACCATAGTTAAACATATGTAGCTAAACAAAAAGAATAATATAAAGATTATAGCAGAAACACTAAACTCAGACTTATAAACATCAAAGTAATATGATCAAGTCAATATCTTGGGCAAGAACCACATTCAAATTGAAAGTTTCACTTTGTCAATTTGAGAATTAAGAGAGAGAGAGAGAGAGAGAGAGAGAGAGAGAGAGTTTCTTGATGATTTATGGCTATTGAAGCCCCAAACATGCATTTGTGGGTTCTAGTGTCCATATTCAATTATCAGTGCCAAGTATTCTGTAAACAATAGTACATGAAGTGAGAAGTTTTAAGTTTTGTACCTCATGCTTGTCAAGTCAAAAAGTTTCTAGAGATTGTTTACTGATGCTAGAAATTGGATAAATTAAAAATAAATAAATTAGAACACCAGGGGATGTGTCATACCCATGCATGAGGCAAGTTAGGTTACGATGCAAATTAATAAATGTTCCAAAATCATAATCAAGCTTTAATCACAATGTGCACGGAAATTGTCATTTATAATAATGCCATTAAAAAAGAAAAAGAAACTATTCTAAAATTTTGAAAAATTTCACAATGACTACATTCACCTTTCAATTTTGTTAACCATCCTTCATAACAAAAATTAGTAAGTCTTGGCTGTCAAAAAATATAAATATATACAAAAAGAAAAACAGAACTGCATCGTTATTAATTTTATAACTATTCATATTTGAAGCCAAAAGTATTTTCCAATAAAAAAAGAGCTTAGTGTGTGTCCAATAGTATTCAAATATGCATATAAAATGGCAAGATTCAGGATATACAATTAAGTAACCTAGACAATGATGAGCAGCCATAAATTGAACTTAAGCCATCAATTGAACTTACAACTGATAGGTGTTAGGACATTCAGGGTAAAATCAATATAAAACCATCCCTGCATAGGAACCCTTTTACATCATACTTTTCCGGCTATTTGGGAAGAATGCGTCAATGTCAGAACCATAATCAATTTGGAAAGAAGATGCCAACTTCATCTTTCAGAAGTTGAACTTCACACCATACAACTGCGATGGATAAGATAGGCTATAGTCCTAATTGATATCGATAAGTATATATACCTGAATCCAGAGGCATGGCTAAAAATCCACATCTAGCTATGACTGAAAGTTGATTCAAATTAACCTTTTCTTATGAATAATTTGCATAAAATTATACGAAATTATTTTTCTATTAAGTCAGGTTCTCAAGTTGGTTCCAAATAAAATCAAAAGTTGATTTTATCGTAGTATCTTTGTAATGTAAATTACATTCTTAAACGTTAAGGAAACATTATAAAGATTAATTATTTAATTTAATTTACAATATATAATTTTCATGACCAAAGATTGTATCACTTAGAGTATCTCCAATAGCACTCTTTCGTTTCCAATATATGTGGCAAATAGAATTAAAAAATACAATAAAATGACTCCAATTGTGCATGTGAATGTTAACTGTGAAACTGTTGTAGGACATGTCTATTAATTATTGGCTTGGTAATTATAAGGAAAAAGAAAAACAAAAACAATAAAAAATAATATATAGAAGGTGTCTAGTATATGGTCTACAACTGAACGCTAAGCTAGACATTTTTCTATTTTTTCCCTTACCTTATCGAATTTTCCTGATGACAGGACCACAAAAGTTTTGTAAACCCCATTAAAGATGCTCTTATTTTAGCAGTTTTTTGGCCTTTCTTTATGCTGAAAATCCTTTTTGAAACCTTATCAAAGACTTGTAAGTCAATACAATTATTTTTAAAATTATTTTCCAAAGACTTCGAGAAAAATGAATTATAACTTTGCACATGGTATTGCAGTCGAGAGCTACGCTCTTTCTGTTTAGCGTTTCTGTCAAGAGAGTTTGAGATTTCCATTTTTGATCCGATTGTTAATTCTTTGACTCTCCATGCCTTGTAAATGTACTTTTGGAAGCCAAAATTAGTTTATAAGGCCCTTTTTATGAACATCGTCTCTAACCCTTTTTATGGAGATTAATTGGGTGTATTAGCATTCTTATTCTCATTTAAATTTAAATTTGATTAAACAAATTACATCTACATAGATTTCCACCATTAACTCTACTGGTCCTCTTTGTTATTTCAAGAAACAATGGGAAAAAATGTTAATCCTGTTAAGTTTATGCACTAATTCTCTGACCTTTCACTACGCGCTGCCTTTATTTCATCGACGCAATTCGAATTATAATTTTTACACGTTTGATCATCAGCTGTAGAATAAAGGTAGCAATAATGACTTGACCATCAAACCCACTGGTTGAAGAACAGATCTATTTGAAAGTGAGAATAATTAAGATTAATGGATCACTACCCAATTCATTGGAATAATTCCGTGTCTTATCCTACCTTTGCCTAATTTCGGTATTATTATTCACCAATTTCATTTTCGTTTTGCTCCACTGAATTACATGATTTCTAGTCTACATATTCCAAACTGATGTAATTAATAATATAATACATTGTAACCCCTTTATTTTTTTCAGAATAAATTAGTTAGTGCGTTGCAAGTTATCTAAAATTTTATTATGTACCACAGAATTGTCCATGAAACAGATGTATTAATTATTATATAAACTATCCCATTTAGAATAATTTTTTTCTGGGACGATTTTAGTTTTGACAATTTAAAATTACCAGATTAATATCTTTTTCTATCAAGTAATTGAAAAAAGTGAACATACAATTTTGATGAATCCGTACCGGAAAAAGTTATTTAACGAAATCATATCAGCACATAGAATTGTCATCCCAACTCACGGATTAAGGTAGGGATGTCCCCTTTTGCCATATTTATTCCTCTTGTGTGCGGAGGGTCGTGGAGCTGCAACAAGCGCAGATTCGGTGCTTTAGCTATACCAAGTTTGTACCTTGGGTTAGTCATTTATTTTTTGCGGATAATAGTTTACTTTTTTGTCGGTCGAATATGGAGGAGTGTTAGAATGTAGGGCAGCTGTTATATTTGTATGAGAGTGTTTTGGGACATAAGGTAAATTTAGATAAATCCCAGATTACCTTTTCCCCTAATACTAGTGTTGGAAATAGAGGGCAAATTTTGGAGTTCTTTGGTCTGGATAATAATTGCTTTCATAACGTTTATTTGGGGCTGCCATCTATCATTGGTAGGGATAGGAGGGGTGTGTTTGGTGGGTTAAAGGATAGGGTGTGGAAGAAGATGTAGCTGTGGAGAAGGAAAATGTTTCTGGTTGGGTGTCGGGAGGTGTTGATTAAGGCGGTGATTCAATCTATTCCTAATTACACTATGAGCATTTTTAAATTACCTGGTAGGCTTTCTGAGGAGCTGCCGAGTTTGGCCAGTTCGTTTTGGTAGGGGGAGACAATGGGGAAGAAGAGAATTCAATGGGTGTCATGGAGAGCTTTGTGTAAATCCAAATTTGAAGTGTGTGTGGGATTCAGGGATGTTGGGGGTTTTAACAAGGCCTTAGTGGCAAAATAGAGCTGGTGGATTCTTACTAACCCTCATTCTTTGATGGCTGAAATTCTCTGCACTAAGTACCATAGATTTTTTTCGTTCTGGGATGCAGAGTGTACATCGGGTGGTTCTTATCCCTGGAGGAGTTTGGTGTGGGGGAGGGAGCTGATTCGAAAGGATACAAGGTGGAGGATAGGCAATGGTCCAAAGGCTACAGTGTTTTCCAGTCCTTGGTTACCGAGACCTTTCTCTTTTCGTCCTATCACATCTAGGTAGGAAGATCGTATGTTGAGGGTAGCTGCTATCATGAATCCTGATGGTTCATAGTGTAAATTCGTGGTTATATAGACTCTAGTCAGGATGTATCCTACCTTGCTACGTTTATTGATGTAAAGTGTAATGCGACCTAGATGTGTCTAGCTCGGGTATGAATGCGGAAATAAATAACACCAGAGTGATTACGCAGAAACCCAACCCGGAGAAACTGCAGGCACCCTCGCCATGAGACAAATAAATCCACTAATTATGAGGTGAGCTTAATACAGAGAAAGAATAAAATGTGATATCACAATAGACACAAAATAATCAAAAGGAAAACTTATAAAAGACTCACTCTTTAAGCCTTTTGACTTGAGACAACTCTTGTTGCTCATTCTTTCTCTCGCGTGTCTCACAGAACGTCCATCAAGCTCCTAAAGATCTCGCAAACTCATCTTGGGATGACTTCACCTCCTAAACTACTTGTACCTTCGTGGATATGTCTTTTGCACCAATGTGGTCGCCTACCATGTACTCGAAGGGTTGTCAAACACAAACACGTTGTGTACTTAAAGTTCGGTTTTGCAAGACAAAGTCTCACGATAAAACGGTAGTGTGTATATTTTCTTTTTCGGGTCGAGTTCTTCAAAATATTGCACAGATTAATTTCTTGCTCAATTCGGCTCTTGCTCACACGTAAAACCTACAAAGAGAATATACATATATAGGTACGTCTTTGAGTTGTTGTGAAAAACAAGTCTCCAACGTTACCATCCACATATAAGATAATACGGAAAGTTAGAATAGATAATTACAATAAACTTAAACTTAACTAATTCTAATCCGACTGTATATGCGCCTAAACATTAACCTAGTTAAACATGGTAATACTTGACAATCTAAACTAGGAAACATTCGAATTTTGCATGTAAATAGAATCTTTGTCCCTTAAGACAAGTACACACGCCACTACTTACCTTTTGGCCCTAGACATCCAAAATTTGCATGCTAAAAATCAAATCGCACGTGAATACAAGTCATGCAAAAAATTGTGACACATTAAAATAATGTTTGACACTTAACTAAAGATTAGGAATGCCAAGATTGAGAATATTCGTACTAATAATCTACCCTTTGGCTTTTCTAATTTTTCAAAATCTATAGTAGCACAAAGTGTCAAATATGTTTCCTAAGGATTTAAAAATGTACAAATAGTAAACACCCCCCTAGTAATAAAACTCCCCCTAAAAGTGTCACAGGAGCACAAACACAAATTCAAATAAATCAAACATATAAGTAAGAGTTTAAAGTGCAATGCAAAAGTGCTTTTCAGTCAGGATATGCCCTGATCAAATTAGTATATTCAACACGAGACATATCCTAATCAGATCAGCTACTATATACTCTTCCCTTTTTTGACAAACAAGAAAAGTCAAGGTAAACATGCAGAAGTGTTAGTAAGGCATATGATATGAATCCCGGATAAGAGCTGAAAAAGATAACCTCCTGCAGTAACATATAGTAGCTACCTTAAGGAGTTCAGAACATAAAAACATAAAATATAAACAGAAATTAAAAACATAAAGCATAAAGACTTGAAAATAAAATAAGTGTTTCAAGAAAATATATGAATATTTCTTGAGAATGTCCCAATCATTCTGCTTCCTGTTTCTTTATCCTTGAGAAACTGCATCAATCATGATTTTCCTTTTGTTTCTTCTTGTCCTTCTTCTTGTTAGAGCCTTCATCATCAGCTGCTCTTTTCTTTTTATTCTTCTGAGGGGTAGCTGCACCAGATATATCCTTCATGGGTTTGGTTGATGGATCAGCCTCATTGGCATCCTGCTGTACCTTAGTAGCTTCATCGTCTATCACAGCAAAATAGCTCTTCAGGAATCCACTGATGTCAGATCCTTGTATGCAAACGTTTGCCCATTAAAAGTAAGCAATGCACCATTAAACTGCACAAAGGGTCAAATGTTGAACAGAAGAATTAAATGAGTTACTGAGACCAGTGACATGTTCCCTACACTGATTTGAGGCAGGACACGTCCTGTCTGAGTGAATACTCTGCTGGAATATCTGTCAATATATCTACTGTGCCAGATGAACCCTGAGGTCTATTAGAAGGTGAGATGAGTTTAGAGCAGTGATCCCTTCTGAGTAGATCTAAAGGTCTTGACCATTGATCACCCTTTCTGTGCCCAACCCCCTAATCCTTCAAATAATTGTAGATCACCTAAGGAAATGGTAGTTTGTCTCCATGTTATCCGTGCTCGGTGGTAAAGTGATTCTTGACTCTTGGTAAAACTCCATTTATCTCAATTCATTTTCCTCCACACTAATTTTCCCCACGTGTGATAACTCCACCAAATATATGGCCGGGAGATCATTTTTGTTAATTTTTCCGGTTGAAAATCGGGGTCAAGTGGGGAAGCGACGGCTAGTACCACTAGTTTTACCTCTCGCACATACATAACACCAATACATGTAAATTTTACTAACTACACTCCACGTCAATCGTATTTAACATGCTTTTAACTTTCACAAATTTTGCATATTTAGGTTCTTAACATTTTTATGTCATAGTTTTATATATAATTCTTTACTATTTATCACATCTAATATACAATGATGTTTATCTTGTAAAAATTCTGTTAAAAAGAACCACTAAATATTTTGAAATAAATAAAATAATGAAAAATATAAACGTAAAACAATATATTTTCCCATGGTTTTAAGGATATATTATAAAAAAAATTTAAAGAAAGATTATCATTGAAAACCAAGAAGATCTAATTAAGAAGTAATCCCGTGAAATAATGAAACAAAATATATTAAAGGGCATAATGTCATGAAGGACAAAGTTAAAAGATCTTTAACACAAAAAAATGTGATGTATATAGTAAAAATTATTGTGGGAATATACTTTCCCATTCCTATGATCTTCAAGGGGCGCGAATTTACAAATTAACCCTTTACTCCTTTGATTAAAGCATTGAGGCGTAATTTTCGACCTATTCTCAAAGTTTAAATAGCCGCCGGTAGGCCCGGTACGAAGGGTAACTATAGATTGTCGAGTAAATTACACCAAACACCCCAACGGTTGGCTTTATTTGCACTTTCATCCCTAACTTCAAATCTAGACAAGCATGCCCAGAAACTTTCAAAAAATATAAACCTGTCATCCAAAAGCACTCATTCCACTAGTCAATATTTATTATTCTATTTTTTTTATTATTTCATAAAAAGGACAATTTGGTCATTTTCAAATTTTCTCAGAATTTCAAGACAATGTGCTTCTCTTACAAAAATCTTAACCAAAAAATAAATAAATAAATTGCAATCAAGTTCTTAAATTCATCAAATTTCAAACTAAAATTCATGATCCGAATCAAATTTAAGGTATTTGTAACCTATTATAATTTTAGATATATCGTACAACTAATGGGTATTTGTGAAATCCTTGATTTATTATTAGCTAAGGGATTTGGTTGGAAATTTGATGAATATTTAATTGCTATTGTATATATACTGAGATTTAAATTAAAAGATAAGGATATAACTATTAAATTTTGAGATACAAATGTAAAATGACCAAATTGCATTTAAGTTTATGGAATAAAATAGTAAAATAAATGCGGAAAGTCAAAACTAACGGAATAGGTGCTCTTGGTGAATGACGCCTGCTCGTGTAGAGTTAAAGGCTAGCGATGAAAGTGCAATTGAACCCAAAAGTTGGATATATCTGCTTTGTTTGATTTACTTGAGATTTTTTGATGAAAAGAGGTACTCGTTATACCCACTTGGTTTTTATTATTTTTGATAATAATAATAATCTGATATTGTACATTCGAAAAATATAAAACTCATGATCCATGATCATGTTTTCCATCGTCATCTTCTGTTAAGGAATTCTTAGGGTAGAGATTCTTTCTTTCATTTGTTAGGATAGGAAAAAAAAAGGAATGAAAATGAGAAATTTTATCAATCTCTTCCTAAATTCAAAGATGAGCTGTGTGACTCATATATATGATAGTGTTTTTAAAAGCTCGCTTAAGCTTGATATTTTGAGAGAGCAAAATAAGTTAATATACATGCACATTCATTTTAAACTACACATCTTTCTTTCGTATTAGTTTTAATAATGGTCTGGTATTGGTATATGTATTTTTGGTAGCCGTCTCCTGAAGGATGCAATTCTTGAAGGTGGAGTGCCATTTGACAAGGCACATGGAATGCATATTTTTTATTACAAGAACAAAGATGAGAGATTCAGCAAGTTGATGAACAATGGAATATCCAGCTACTCACATATAACCATGAAGAGAATGCTCGAGGTATACAACGGATTTGAGTGCGTAAAAGAGATAGTTGATGTGGGTGGTGGAGTTGGTACAACATTGAACATGATAGTTTCAAGGTACCCTAATATTAGGGGAATTAACTTTGATTTGCTTCTGGTTGTAAAAGATGCACCTTCTTATCCAGGTAACATTCAGTACAAAAGAACCAGTGGCACCTTTTTGTTCATTTTTTATTTTTTATTTTATTTTATTTTTTGTCTAGTTAGACACGACAAGGAATATTGATTGAACTGAAAATGAAGTATGTTGTTATTGGTTATGTACTATGCATGCGAATTTTATCTAAAGAACATATGCATTAATTATTTATGTTTGTACTTGTCTTGATCTAATTTTGGATATTGTATATACGTATGATGCTGTAACTGTGAATTCCTAGGTTGTAATAATAGGAGTGGAGCGGTGTAGGAGGAGACATGTTTCAAAGTGTTCCAGAAGGAGAAGTAATTTTCATGAAGGTCAATTCTCATCTCTGAATTTACAGCATTATCTGGTCTTGTCATTTTTTGGTTAAGATTGCAGATTCATATATATATATATATATATGTATGTATATATATGTACATGCATGATTTAATTAGTTGGGTCATGAACTCAACGTGTGAGAATTTGATTAAACACCATACATGGTGTCACTACGGCACCCGACCTAGATGTCGATGGTGAAATAGTGACGTGCTTATATCAATAGCTAGTATTTTGTTACATCAATATTAAATGTCTGGTGCCTGCACCTACCATGGAAGAGAAACAGAGGATTTATGATCCCTGTGGTTTTGGGAGTTTGATTTTGCGACTTAGTTCAATAAATTTGAAGTCAAATTATTATTTAATTCGGTTATGGTATATGATGCAGTGGGTCCTTCATGACTGGAATGATGAAGATTGTTTGAAGTTATTGGAAAACTGCCGAAAAACCCTTCGTGATACTGGGAAGGTAATATTGATGGACGCATTATTGCCGGAATACCCAGAGACTGATATATTATCCAATGTAGTCTTCGACTTCGATATAGGTATTATGGCTATAAGCCCAGGAGGAAAAGAGAGAACAAAAGGAGAAATCGAGATTCTGGCAAAAAGTGTTGGATTTATTTGTGTGAAATTCATATCCAGAGTATTTGTCACTTGGATTATCGAGTTGTACAAGGACTAATAATTTTTTCTTAACACAATCCCACACCGTGTTTTGGCCTTGTATGTGATTGTACTTCAGTTACGGTTTTTTTTTTTTTTTTTTTTTGGTTGGGGTGAAAGGAAAAGGATTCCATTAATTCAAATTCAAGTTTATGGGATCCTTGTTGGTTCTTTGGACCTTTGGTCAAGAATATGATTTTCTCTCCTACAATCTCTTTGTAATGCTTAAAAAAAAATCCAAATTTATGAATTGGGTGCCTGTACTTCTTGGTTATGAATTGAGTGTACTATAAGTCATAACCATGTTAATTTTAGAAATTAATGTCTACCCTATTTCTTGTAATGAGTTGTGCTATTTAAATGAAGAAACATAAAAGGAATTGACAAAACCGCCACATGATTGAATCTTTTTTGACAAAATTTGCTAAAGAGACGCATAAGACTCCTGTTAAGGAGATAGATCGCTTATGTGGCGGAAATTTAACAAAAGCGACCCTCTATTGGTGGGGCAGTTTTTGTTAAATTTCCTCAACGTTGAGTGATAAGGCTCCTTAATAGGAGATAGATAAAGCTCTGTAGCCGGATTGCTTTTTTGACCCATCAAATCACATTACTTTTATATTAAGGTGCTGTTTGATTAAAAACATGAAAAATGTATGGAAAGAAAATGAATTCTAGGTAATTGAATTCTTAAGAATTAATTTTCATGAGAATTGTCAATTATGTGTGTTTGATTGGCTTAATTTTTCACTTAAAAATAGTTATTATTTTCTATCTTTTGGTGTTTGATATATGTTATTTTCTATGGAAACTATCTTTTTACCAAACTTTATTATTTGATAGTCATTATTTTTTTAAAGAAATCATCAAGTTTTAGATATAAATTGTACCTTTTTCAATGTATTTTTTTATTTGCCAATTTTTTTATTTGTTAAAACTACACGAGCTCTAATTTTGATATAAATATATGTTTATATTTGAGATGAAATCAAGCCACGACAAATAGAAAAAGATAACTACTGTCAAACTTTTATCCTGTAATATTTTTTTATGGACAGTGATGATATAATGAAAACGTTTGAGAATGATTATGAAGATATAGTACATAGAATGAGGCTTTTTGACGATTATAGTTTACCACTCATGATTCAATGAATAATTTTGAAGTCAGCAACTATCTTAGTAATGTACTTAATAAGTAGAAACTTATAATAAAAAAGAAATTGCAAAAAATCATTAAGTAATCTATGCATGAATATGAAGATAAAACAAAGTCATAAACTTTAATAACGATCCATAATTAGAAAATTTGAAATAGTTATAAGATCTTATATGTGTTAACATTGACAAGAAATGTCATGTTACATATATGTTATAAGTTAAAAAATAATATAATATTTTAAAAAATATGGAATTCTAATTCCTTGGAAAATGAATTACTTAGATTTCCTAAGGAAAATATTTTTATTGTTTCCCTGGAAAATATGGTCACGTGACTAAAAGTGAAAAAAATATTTTTTACGAAAAAAAGCCAATCAAATAACACAAAAATGAAAATTTAAGCGAAAAACTGGTATTTTCTATGAAAAATCATAACAATCAAATACACTTAAGAGTTGTGGTATTTCACTACAATTATAAAAGAGCAAACCTTTGGCGCTCTTAATAAGACATCATGATGATCTCATGGTGATATTTTTTTCCTTTTTCTTTTTTCTTTTTCTTTTCTTTCTTTTATCCTTTCCTTTTTCATTTTTCTTCCTTTTTTTTCTTTTTTGGCTTTATTTTGGGTACAAGAAGTTTGTTGATTTCTTTCCCTTTTTTTGCCTTCTTTTTTATTTTTCTCTTTCTTTTGTGTGTTGAGAGATTATTTGCTGGGATAAAATGAATATTTATTTTCATTTATACACATACAAAACTCTACAATTGTAAAAGATAAAATTTTTTTGTTTCACTCATGACATTTTTTTAAACTCTTATTTTTTTTATAAAGTTATTTTTTTAATTCTATTCTATTATATTCTCTTCCATATTTTCTGTCAACTAAATTTCAAATATATGTATACATTGGTTGCTAATTTACTTCTTTTGATTATAATTAAATAATTAGCATCCTAAATATTCAAATAAATTTGTTTGTCTTGTATGTAACACTTAGAAATTTACAAGTGTTTTTCTGAAAAATTATAGCGATTTAGGAATTTTGTGTAATTTTCAAAGAGTTATTTATTAAAATAATATTTTAATAATTTAATTTAACAATAATAAGCTAATGATCAGCTAGGACGATATACTTTACAATAGAGTATAAGTCAAATAAAAATAAAATTTCACTACAACTTAGTACTTAGAAAACTATAAATAAATAGGCTTCCAAAATTTAACAAATTACACAGAGTATGAAAAAGTAAAAGATGCAATTTCCTCTCGCCAATATTAAAAGCAAGTCAACAAAAATTCGTTCCCTTTATTTTTTGGTCACCCAAAATGTAATGTAGACTTATGATGACATTGACATAAATTTAAGTATCTTTTTATAATTTTTAAGATTTATTAGAAAGTGGCAAACTTTTTTCTTCACTTTAACGTAATAAATAGATGCCCAAATAAAAGAAGTGTTATTTTAACAAAGTTATACTCAAAATTATACTAGGTATCGTGCAAAATACGATTATCAACTAGTATTTATAAAGAAAGTGAACTAAGTGTTACAAACTATACTAGACAAGACCATATTATCTTACGATAATAAATTAATTTTAAATCAATAACAATTACAGAGACCATGTGTTTCTTTGTGCAAGTTTTCGTCAAACTTTCTTTTAACAAGTATAAAATTTTCTTAACATCGATGGTAATAACATAAATCACATATCTATCTTATCAACACTTCCCCCCCCCCCCATTTTTCTTATCCAAATAGAATTATTCTTTTGTAATTTAATGTCAGCTTACATATTTATTTATTTATTTATCTATCTTACTTTAACCATTAGCATTACTTTATCAAACATGCCAAGATGCCGCCAATACCTGTGAGCTCCAATTGTATTTAAAATTTCTCATCCTTTGGCCAAAGAGTTCAATTCATAACAGGATACAGTACCATGCGGAATGGAGTAGCAAAATCAAGTGATATGCAGAAGTAACCAGTCGCATCAGGCCTCTCGAATAAAAGGCAAACTGTGAGAATCTCTAAGAGAGCAAACAGAAACTTATTACGTTGGAGACATAGCTCCAATCGGCGAACTTTGGACCTATTGAGTGACATATTGAGACATTACAGGAGCGGTAGTAAATTCAAAGTCAGAAATAAGTGCTTTTATCAATCAATTAAAAAAAATCCCTAATCACCCATATATATCCATGGAACAACATATATTACATCATCTGATAACACCAAATTTTAATTGCATTTGTTTGGATTTTTCTTTTTCCCACTCTTCATACAATCCATCTAATTAATTAAAATGAAAAAAAAAAAATGGCTTCCCACATAGACCAGCAGTTACCTGGAATGTGTTGACAAACTCACTAGAAAAGAGCTTGAGATTCTCAACTCTGTACTTCATCAAAGCTACCATTTATTTCTCACATTTGTACCAAAGCAGAAGACAGCACCCTGTTGCATTAAGAAATGACGTTCCTTTATTTCCACAACTTAACCGAACTGTCATGACTTGCAGACGCAACCATTCCTGTCAGAGGTGACTGTGCCAATGCAGAAACTATATTCTCGTGCGCTGGAACTGTCATCCTTTTGTTCTCGACCATGTTCCACAGCTCCAGAGACTAAACCAAATTAGAAACAGAGCATTAGCTAATTGCATACTTGGAACAATAGAGCAACAACAGAGAAACCATATCAGAAAACTAAGAATGCAGAGAATTAATTCAACAAAACAGAGTGGCAAGCTTTAGTTCGTATTTTGCTTGATTTGGAACCCAAAAGATCTGAATAACTGAGATGTGGTCTGATTTGAAACCCCAGACTAGGGTTTACATTTGCATCCACATCTTAAACATCAACCGTCTATTTTCATGAAGCTTAAGCCCAATGACAGATTATTAATTCCAGGAAAGTCGCTTAGAGAGGATTATTGGAACATGAATTTAATGACAGGATGATAAAGCATTGGGATCAAGCCCAGATGATGAACCAAGGTTAAAAAGAAACAATGAGGAAAGGCAAGGGTATCACAGCCAATATGGGAAAAAGATTACTCATAAGCAATGATGTGGTTTGTTGCAAAGTAAGAAAGTAAACCATCAATGTGATTACATGGATGCTAATTTCTATACTGATGCACACATGCCAGGGAGAGCAAGACAGAAATAATCACCCGTAATCCTCCAATGACCAAGAGAGACGGGTAACTTGGATGAAAAACACAAGAATGGAATTGGTTCTCGTCAGCGTTGTGCTCATGAATGCACTCTCCAGACCCCAGTGACCAAACTTTGATACTGTCCTCACTGACTGAAGCCAACAGACTTCCACTGAGATCCCAACAAAGGTAGTTGACAACACCAGTATGTCCCTATCAAACAGACCAAATTTTCAGTTAAAATTTATTAGCCTACCGAGCATCAAACTCATAAAATATCAGCAAACAGCATGCTTTACTTGGCGCCTCAAACAACTAAATACATGGAATTATAGATGTACAGACCTGGAACAAATGGATTTGCCTGTCAGTTTCAACATCAAAAATGGACACCACTTTGTCTGAGGCTGCGGCCAACATCTGTCCAGTTACTGGGTGAAATCTAACTTGTGCACTGCCTCCTTGCTGTTTAAAACATTAAGTAAAAATAACTCAAACATTACGTAAGGGAACTTCAAGAGAAATAGAAGACACATGAGTCAGAAGTAAAAACAAATCCATGATCAGCAACTTGGCTGCAAACCTTTGAAATCCGAGTACATGAGAACAGACTGATACTCCAATAGCGAATTTCGTTGCTGCTATCACAGAAACAAAATAGATCATTTTTCTTTGGGTGGAAATCAAGGGACATTACATGGGCCGTATGACCTGTATACGCCTGCAGACAACAGCTTGGCTGCAAATAAAGTTTAAATTGGATAAGTATTGGTAAAGGCAAAAGAAATATGCAGATGTAAACATACATTTTTCTATCAAGCATAAGTTATGAAATTTCGGACTCTATTGAATCTAGAAAGTGACATTGAGTGGTCTTGGCAATAAGCAAGTGGAGATCCGACCACCATACACGTCATATTCCAGTAATGGAAGATTATCAGATAGAAGGGAATAGAAATCATTACATTAGCAGCATCCCACAATCTGACAGACTTATCGAATGAAGCAGTCACCAGCTGAGTAGAATTGGGCCGGAAACGGACATCCGTAATTAAGTACTGATGTTCTTCTGGAGTGGCTTCCGTTTGCAGAGTATCCATGTTCCAAAGTACAGCCTAATGCATGAAAAAGATTTCATTTACTGGTAATTACAAATGTAATCTTGTCCATTAAATTACTTATTACTAACCTAATCAAGTAGCATGATTGCTAAATTGTACAGTTGAATCTCTAGGCGGTAAAATACAACAGTCACACAAATTTGTAATATCTTGTAAAGCGTAAAAAGAAAAGCTTAAGTTCGACTCTTAGCAAAGCCATCAGAGAGATTAAACCTTTCTATCATGACCAGCACTGGCCAACAACTTCCCATCTGAGGAAAAATGGCAACACGTCACTTTATTTCTTGTCCGTATACAGCCAACCTCTCCAAAGGAAAAACCTAAAACAATAATATAAAGAAATAATTAAAATCCTGATTCAGGCAGATTTTAAGTTGGCACAGAAGGGACTGAATACCACCTTTTGAAGTTTCTGGTTTGTGCTCGCTAAGAGTTTGTTTCAGAGAGCCATACATGTTCCCATCTCCATCATGTGACAAAAATGATTCCACATTGTCTTCCAGGGAACCAACATCTCCAAAATTTTCCAAGTCATCCTATACAAGAATGCATAGAAGTGAGGAAGTGCAGGATAAAAACAAGGAACACTGCGTTGTGCAGAATTCAGGTTTCGACCTAGATACTGTTTCAGAATACCATAATTTAGCAATATATACATGCGTAGATGATAAACTACATAAAGTCTTGTACAGAATAGTCAATTGGTTTTTATCAGTTTTGTATTAGTTTTAGTTAGTTGGTTGGTTTGTATCACATGTGTCTTGTGTCTCATCGGTTTTCCTTATTTCTTTAGTTGAGATATAAGCGAATAACTGTACAGATTTACTGGATTGAATACAGATGAATTTACGACATATTCTCCTCATTCTCTCTCTCTAGATTTCGATCCCTGAAATTGTACAGGGCCAAAGCTAATTCATTTTTTTGTGTATGAGAACTTAGAACAGCACTATCTTCAATATGTCATCTAGAAAATTATTATAATATGATAAAATGGTAAACATATAACAAAACCTATTCTTACCAGCTGATTTGTAGATGATGCAATACCACCAGTTCCCTCTGCACCATACATCAGCATGCCCTTGGACACACCATTGACATGCTGCAAGCTACTAGCAGTGGTCATTCCATCACCAGGAGTATGAGTCGATGCCGGAGAGCTGGGGGAAGGGCCTGCTGTATTTGCAGTACCTGTGCTATTGGCTGGTCCAGATGAAGAGTGTTGTTTCCTTTTCCTGTTACCCTGTTTCATTTAAAAGTAAACCATGCAAAGCTAATGGGAATCTGGAAGAGGGGAAAAGTGAATATGAAGTAGAAACATTTCTACTGAAACACAAAATGAATGAATGAATGAATAAACTGCATAAAGGATTGTCGCTCTGCATTTAAACGAGGACCAGAATTCACAACCACGAACCTGCTGCAATTGCTGTTGCTGCTGTTGCAACTGATCCTGTTGTTGAGAGGAAGACTGCTGCATTTGTGGGATCTTCATCTGATAGGAATGGTATATATACTTAGAGCACGCATCTTATAATAAAACTACCAAAGGACTATGCAATTGGTAACTGAAACGGTCTTTCATTCCATCCCTAATTTGCGTAAAACAGTAAAAGTTTATTTACTTCTAACACCTTTAGGAGCTTGTCAAATCTGAAGATACATATTGCATTCTTTACTCTTAAAACTGAAGAAAGGTAAAATAAAAAACAAACAAACCATTCCTACATCCATCATTCTCTGAAAAATTATTTTTAATATAACTTTGATATAAAGTCTGCAATTTACCTCAAATAGTTACCATACCATACGTCAGATCGTAATATTGCCAGACACTTGTCATGCATATTAAGTTATGGAAAACTAATTTATCAATTTATTAAAGCTCCTTTCTGGCGTTTGCTATTTGGGCATCGTGTTTATATGGTGCAACACCTGACTTGGAAACAAAATCAGGGTTCCCTTAGATCTATTGTCTACTAAGAGAGATTATCCATTTAACGAATGGAAGTGTTCTGCAAGTGCCATGTGACAGCATTTTGCAGTCAGCAAGTTCAACGTCGATAATGCTAAGTGTGGTTAGCAGCATAGTAGCATTTAATTTATGGACCACATTATTAATTGAGCCTATGGGAATTTGTGTATGATACAGGGAAAATCACAACCTTTGGTGAATTTGATTGAACTGGAGAGCATATAGATCCATCGTTTCTTGGAGGTTGACCATCTTTTGAGTTAAAATTGCCCCGAGGCAATCCTCCAAATCCATAGCTAGGTGAAGTAAGATTTCCTTGTGCATGAGCTTGAGCTAGCACCTGCTGCTGCTGTGATGCCAAAAGGAACTGATTTTGGGATTGCAGATTGGGTTTTTGAACTTGTAAGCCCAAATTTGGGCGTAATTGGTCAATTCCCTAAATGATATGGTCAATAATTAATTTCCACAACAAATGCGTACCCCCAAAAAGTAAAATTGGTGGTTAAGAAGCTCACCGTTAACGGCCAGCCCTTTAGTGGAAGACCAGTGACACCTTGATTCAACCCTGAGAAGCAGAGGGAAATTATTTTAGAACACAGCAAAACAGACACATAATTCTAGCAAAGCCAGATAATCCGCCAATAACATATTATTACTGGATTCTATTGCATCGCCAGATACTGCAATATAAGGATGCACAATGTCCTATTACTGCATATTATAAACTTCTATTCTTAAGAAATTATATAATTATATAATTTTTGTCATAGCACGTAATTTACTTAAAATTATCTTTAACGAGAGAAAGATATCAAACTACATAGTACACCATGAATAAAAATTTCAATAATTAAAATACCATTGTCACCCATTCAAAGTTATTCTTTCAATTCATCTTTGTTTCAGTTTTAAAGGTGGAAGAGGATGGCAAGAGCTGAGAGGGATGTTTAAACGTGTTATTGCATACCACCCAAAAAAAAAAAACCAGTCTTGTAGTTGACATGGGTAATAAGGGAGTTATATAATCTCAAAACAAGTAAAATCGGCCTCAATAACTTAGGTCAAATGTCAAGGGAGGACAGGAGATAAATGCAAAATGCTGCCTGCTATGCAAGTTAAGTTTGCTGGGTAGAACATTTGAGATGGCATATTACACATTTACAACCCAACAAAAGTTTATACTTTAGAGTGTCAAAAGAGCCCATCTCCGCCATCTTGTATTGGTCTTTCCGCTAGAAAGCACTAGCTCAGAAAAAATCGGCTGTTACCTGCACTGCCAATTCCAGACTTTGGCTGAAGAACCGCCTGGCCATAAATAGATGAGGCATCCATAGGCAAAGATTTTTGAGTTGCACCCAGGTTAACCTCTCCTTTAATGTCCTAGAAAATTCCAAAAGGGTAAAAGCTTCAGCTTGGTAAAGGAAACAGAGAAAACTAAGGCCAAGAAGCTGAGAACATAAATGGTTTTAGCAGTTACAGTGCCCAGTTGGGACCGTCCCTGCATTTGCTGCAATGCTACAGACATGCTCCCAGAATTCCCTTGTATCGATCTGTCTGGATCAAGCACGACAACTAATAATTATGATCCAATTGTCAATGTAAAATCCAAAGTAATACCACCATTCCTTCAAATCAAACAGATGCAGGTGTTTCTCTTACCCTTGCTGATTGGTTGCCGACTTGAGAAGGGCCATCCTATTAGCATCAATAAGAGCTGGACTTGCGTCTGAATCCATAGAATGAGGATGTTTCATTCGTTCTTCATACATTTTCATATTCAGTATACTCGCAGATGGCTGCCCCATCATTCCTTCAGAGTTCATGGTATTCATTGGACCACCAAGCGGAGGCTGATTAGGATCTCTACGCTGTAACAGGGCATTTCGCTGCTGCATAAGTTGCATCTGTTGCATTTGCAACTGTTGCTGGTGTTCTCTTGCTTTAATTTGTTGTGTCTATATAAAAAAGGAAGAAGATCAGCATGGAACATATAAAATAGAGAAATTTATCTAGATTAAAAGCAAGATTTCCCTTCATAAAAAGGGAAGGGGGAAAAAGCAAGATTTAATCCAAGGGCCTATAAAGCTGCAAGTTTGGCACACCTCTATGTAAGCTGCAGCAGACTCAGAATGTTTCTCATTTGTCCTTGCAATGAAGATGTCCCAAAAAACAGACCACCATTCGAAAAGAAATCCTCCAGGCGCATCAATAGCTACAGGAAGAAGGGAAGTTAGAGATATTCAGATTGTCGTCTGTTAAATGTGTTTCCAAGAACCTTGAAGCAGAAGACAACTCAGTTTGTGGATCAATTGTCTACATTTGAGTTTAACTCACCAAAATTAATACCCTACTAACATCAAGAAAGTGAAGTACAACCCTCACCTACAGGATCTGTAGCAACTTTCCCCTCGTTCATGAAAGCTTTTGCAGAATTATGCAGCTTTCTTTTCAACAAATAATCATGAATGTAGACATCAAGCCTGCCCAGAAAGAATCAAAAATAGATATTTCAGCAGCAATAATAAGAATTCCGTCGAAAAACTGGAAATCTTAGTCATGTGTCATAAATTTAGCAATAAATACTAACTTAAAATAACAAATTGACTTGATTTCAATTCATCAATCCAGTTTTGGAACCAGCGCCACGTGTGCCAGTTTTTTTTTTTTTGGGTGGGGGGGGGGGGGGGGGGG
>CAVNYN010213685.1:0-24593 GCA_963692815.1 Nyctanthes arbor-tristis | reverse complement strand
TTTTGTTACTCATTGAATATTTCGTACTCACTCCCCTTTTACTACAATTTTTGTAGATGATTTAAGATATGATATTTGAAAAGTAAGGCAAGCCAGTGGTTGAAGCATGCTCGCGAAGGGAATAGAGTTTTGTATGTAGTGACAACCTGTCTTTGAAGATAATATGGATTTAATATCTTTCGTATTAACAAATATGTCCACTTCTCTATAAATGTATTTCTAGTTTTATGTAACATTGGCAACTTACCTTTTAGTATAATAGTTTTCCAATAATTCATCTTAAAAAGATTAATTTTGCTCGTTTTGGTAATCGACGAAAAATACCTATTAATATAGCTTGTTGAGTTCTTTGCATTTGATTGAGAAACCGAGTTGCAATGATTCTTCAAAATGCAACAACTTGTTAGTTTAAGTAATTAGCTTTATCAAGTCAAAAGCTATTTATTTATTTTGTACGTCCCGTCCCCGCTATTTATATTGAAGCTTCCGCTATGAAATTTGTTAAATCAATAGAAGACATTTGAAAATATTATAAAATTAGCGGGTCATGACATTATGTCTCACAAAAAAATTGGTAAAACCAAACTAGAAGAGGGCATATACTAAAAAAGAATCTAAAATTTAAAAACTAGTAGTAAAAGATTCTTTATTTCTTTCAAGTCATGTTTTATTGATCAATAGGATGAACGAGTGCTAGTATACAACAATGCATCAGCGTATCTAACACGAGACTGAATCAATTAGGAAAAATCGAGTCATAACAAAACATTAAAAAGTCATTGGTCTCGTGTTACAGGGTACCCAATGCCATGCCTTCTAGTGGGAAAACTCACAAACAACAAACTACAAATCAACCCTATCCCAATGGGACCAATATCCAAAACCTCTTGAGTCTCATGCCCCGGCGTTGGGTAAAAACAACTTGTCACGTTCTTATCCCTCAACGCAACGGCACCAAACACAAGCACTGAACTCACTGCATGAACAAAATCAATGAAACTCAACCTGTACTTGCTAAGATCAGGCAATGGCCCCGTGGCTGTTGCCGCTGGGTAATCGAACAGCCAGAGCCCCTTCCGGGTGGCGAAGCCATAGTACACTTGTCTGTCCGATGACTTGACACTGTCCGTGAAACATGCAAGGAAGCACGAGAGTGCAAGGATTACAAGGAGGATGGCCGTCATGGGGCGGGTGGCCGCGTCACATGAGCCATTGTTGGTGAAGATTGGGGTCAAGAGTTGGAGGGCCAAAAGGGTACCTGTGTCGGAAAATATCACAAGAGTTAGAATCTGAAAACTAAAATGAAATGAAATGAAGATGATACAAGTACACACCCTATATAAAACACGGAAACTCTTAAAAGGCTAGGCTTTTATTTCGGAAACTGATCTAACAACCATTTATAGATTATTTCATTTATAAATGAGTTGACACCTCAAATGAGCAATGTCCATGTTAGGTGCAACTTATTTAAAAATCAAATGGACTTTCTTAGAAACTCTACGGAAACTCTTAGAAATCTTTTCCAACAAACCTGTGGGGAGGAGATTGGCGAGGTGGGCTGTGCTTTCTAAGGTTTGAGAGAAAGCGGTCTTGGACGGTGGCGGCGGAGGTTGGCGGCTGTCATCCGGCGGAGTGACAGTGGTAGCCGGTGGAGGGGTGGATGATAACGATGATCTTTGTCTGAGAGACATATTTTAAGATCAAACAATATGTTGTTGAAGGTTGATACGATTACAAGATTGTTGTATATAAATAATGGAGGAGTTTTGGAGGATGAGAAGTTCGTCACGTCAAAGGAAAAGGAATTGGGTGTTTGCTTAAACAAATGACTATGGCGATGTTTCTTGTAGGTTGAAAATTGTAGAGGACTTGGTCTTTCATTGTTGTGTTTTTGCAACTATTGATGTTGATGAACTGACGTGTTGAAGGAAGCGCCATTGGACTTTGACTTCCAAGAAATGCGCTTATAAGCAACGTGTAAAATTGAAGATGCTTATCTCATGTATAAGGGGGAAACAGAATGTGTACGGTACTAATCTCTACTCCTTTTGTTGATTAATGAACATCTGTTTTAAGTTTAATAATAATGATCAAATATCAAAGAAAAAATGAGTTGGGAGTCAAAATTCTATATAATTGCTATGTTATCGGCATTTCAAGTGAACACAAGTTGGTAGCAGGGTTTACGCACAAAATATCCAGTGTTGTAACAATATCAAATAATGATATGATACAATCAGAAATTTTATTATGCCCATGCAAGCAGGTTATTATGCCCGCGTGCAATACGTGGCACATCTCTAAGCTACAAGTGTGGGATACTTGTAGTTTAGATGTTTGACACATATATACACATATATAATAACATGTCTGCGTATAGGTAAAATAAAATTTCTCGTTATCAGATGTTGATGTGGGGATATTAACATCCTCATAAATTATATCAATAGCAGGTATAGTGTCACACTACACATGTCTCGTGTCATAATGACACCAAGCATATGGTGTGCTTGATCAAATTCACACAAATTGGAATCGCGTAGTTTTTAAATTTGAAAATTTTTTATGGGTTTTAAGATGAAGACCTTGTATTATGATAATTAAGCAAATTGGCAAGTTGCAGTTGGTAAACTAATTAAACAATATACTACTTACACAACTTTGTTCTCTTATGACTCTACCAACCATATCCACGATTAAGACGAGTTCTCTAATTGTGAGGTCTCAGTGTGTATTTACGTATTTGTAAATTAGCAATGAGTTTTCGAAATTTCAGATCTATTTTATTTGTGCAAGTATGTGCTATAACTTAAATCGATCATTGATATATAATTTAAGTTACAATTTTGAGATATATCTATTACTTAAATTATTAAATTTGAACGAAGGTAAAAAAAAAAAAAAAATTGAGCAAATCATACAGCTTGGTATCGTTATGGCTACTTAAGCAAATATAAGCGCTGAATTAACTCAATCAAAACACGGTTTTCTGTAATTACTTAATAATAAAGTTTAATTATGCTACTAACAAAATTGCTAAACTAGTGAAGAAGCGTGGTTGTCAGCAAAAATCGCAGACCCCGTGCGGTCCCTTGACTCTATATAATCTCCACAAAGTCGCATTTGACTTGCAAACACACTTTCTTAATCCAAAATCTCTCTTGCTCTAACCAACCATCTCTACAGTGATTAATTAATATGTCTACTAATTTTGAACATCAAGTGCTCCATTCATGGCACATTTTTTTTTTCCTTCTTGTGTTTATGTACATTATTATTCATGGCTAATCTGGGTAGAACTGCATCCAATCACACTGTAGAGGATGCCTACAAGGTCTTAGGAATTTCACCAAATCCTGATGGATCATTGAATAGAGAAATGATTCCACTAGTGAATGCCATCCCACACGTTGTTGATCCCATACATCCTCCAATTGCACTCTCTAAAGACATCCCTTTAAACCCTTTAACCAAAACCTCGATACACCTCTTTTGACTGGTAAATCCTCCTCCGAATGCTAAGCTCCCGCTCATAGTCTACTTGCACGGAGGCGATTTCGTGTTGTTTAGCGTGTCGACTATACTGTTTCATAACTTTGCCAATAATATTGCAGCCCAAATCCCTGCCATTGTTGCCTCAATTGAGTACCGACGCGCCCCGGAAAACCGACTCCCAGCCGCATACAGAGATGGTGTGGTTGCTTTCTTGTGGGCACAATATCAAGCACTTGGCGGCCATGGTACTACCATTGATCCCTGGGTTCAAGAATATGTTGACTTCCCAAGAGTTTTCATACTGGGTAGTTGTGCAGGTGGCGACATAGCATACAGTGCAGCACTACGTTCGTTAGATTTCGATCTTGAACCCATAAAAATTCAAGGGCTGATAATGAATCAGCCATACTTCGGTGGAGTCCAGAACTGAATCAGAACTCAGACTAATTGAGGACGATTACGTTCCTCTGTACGCAAATGATCTCCTCTGGACTCTGGCATTGCCGGAAAATTCCACCAGAGATCACGAGTACGCGAACCCATTATCTGGAGGGTCGTATCTCGGCAGGGGTCCCAGATTGCCGAGATGCATGGTGAAGGGCAACTACGGCGATCCGCTCGTTGACAGGGCAAAACAGTTGGTGAATCTGCTTGAATCCAATGGAGTACCTGTTGTTTCACTCTTTGTTGATGGAGGGTATCACAGTGTGGAGCTCACGAATGCCACTGCAGCTCAAGAATTGTATGATGCCGTGAAGGAATTCATCGATTCCACCCCCAGAATTCATACTTGCAGTTGCGGTGCTTTTGAGTCCAAAAATATTTGTTCGATCTAGTTGATGTGTTTATGTGGAATATATTGTATATATAGTCGACTTTACCGTCTGTCAATAAGAGCCCTTGATGTTATCACTGTAATTTGTTCATCATTAAGGCATCTAAACATTCTATCCATTTTTCTTGTACTACCTCCGTCCAAATTATATAGTCCATTTTGCTAGTTAACGTGAATTAAAAATTATATTGAAAATATATATTTTACAACATGTGTTCTTAATTTACCTTTATTTAATGGGTAGAATTTAAAATTAATATTTTTAACTAAATATTAAATAATGGTAAATTAGTAAAATAATATAATTTTAGACTTTTTAATAAACAAGAGAGACTATATAATTGAGACACCCCAAAAGGCAAGATGAGTTGTAGAACGTAGGGAATAGTTGTTAGCCAGTATTCTGCTTACCGTTGAACACGTTAATATGCTTGTTGAGAACTTTGAAACTAACGTGGATGGTGGATCCAAAGAAAATAATTCTATCAATTGTAAGTATTAGAATAGCCGACGAGCATATTAATGTACTTTTCAACAAGTAGTGGAACATAATTGGCATTCTAGAGACCAGTAATGAAAAATGTGAATATGTATAGGCAAGAGCTAAAAATACGCAAACATACAACAATAAATATACATGTTAATAATGTATAGGCAAGAGTAGAGGTGTCAAAGTGGCTGGACTGGGTCAGGTCAGCCCACTACCCTTGCGACCTAGCATCGCCCGCAAAATGGAATAACCCGCACAAGTGGGCTTCTAGTCGGCCAGGATTTTTTTGCTTATAGCCGGCCCACACACATGGCCCATGTGGGTCACGGGTTGACCGGGCCCATGTGGGCCTTTTTTCTTTTTTTTTTTTACCATATTTTATATTTAAATTTTATAATAAATACATTACAATTGAAAATACTTCAATGGGAAATTTGCTACATTTTTTAGAGATATAGCTAATCTTTTAGATTTTTAAATTATAATTAAAAGGTAAACATATAACAAGATAAAAATAAAATTAAAATTAAAATTTTAATAATAAACTTCAAATATTTTATTGCATAAAAAACCTTAAAATTCAAATATTGTTTACATAAATTTATATAGTAAAAAATTAGGTACTTTTAACACTTAAACTTTTAAAATGTAAAACATAACAATACAAACTATTGACTTATAGTATATCCAAACTATTGACATGACAAAAAAAATAAAAATAAAAATTTTAATCAAAAAGTGGTGCCAGCAGCTCTGCTGCTACTGCAGGCGACTTTGCCAAACATTTGAATTTTTTTTTTTTTACCGGCCAAACCGTTGGTCTAGTAGCTCTGGGTAATGGCCCGCCACTCTGACCGGCTGGTTGGTCTCAAGCTTTTCCGGGCCGGCCAGTTCATCTTGACACCTCTAGGCATGAGGCAAAAATACGCAAACATACAATAAATATACGTGTAGTATATTTTTCTACATGCACCATTCCATGAATTGTTCTCTCTTCAATTTATAGTGCTATTTTAATAAAAAACATAGTCAGTTTTTTCTACATTGTTCTTGTAGTTGTTAACCAAAATTCTGCTAGTTGTGGAGTACGTAAGCTCTAAAGCTAACATGAGTTTGAAAGAAAAACTTACCTCTTTACATGCAAGTGTCAGCATTCGACTAGCCAATGAGCACATCAACGTGTCTCGAGGTAAAAATACGCAAATACTCATAAAATGGTACCATATATTTTCTACGCGCATGGTGCCAAAATTTGTTCTCTCTTCAATTTAGTGCTATTTGTATCAATTTCAGATAAAGAAACAAAAGGATGGTCAGAAACTCATAGTTGGGCCGGTTTTTCGGACATTGATTTCCGGGTCATATCAGCCCGAATCGTTTCCCGCAATAAAGTTATCAGTGCTATAAAAGGTGGCTGTCTACTTCCCCACTCGAAGCAGCTCTTTCACCACGAAGGTACGTTTTCTCAAGCTCAGCCACTCCTGAATTTTCTTTTTTTTTTATTTTCTTTTGATGGGTACGTTTTTTTCTTTGATCGGGGAAAATGTTCTACTCTCTCTCCGATTGCTCTCCTTTTGGATTTTTTTTGAATTTTTTTCCTTGCTTGACGCGTTAATTCGTAAGTTTGGCTGTTACTGCTTCAGTACTAGAATTCGGGTGTTTTATTGCACTGTAGTGGTATGATTCTGCATTTTGATGTGGTTTTCTTTGATTAATTTGCTAAGATGGCGTTGTTTGCGTATTCTGCATTTGGATTTTGTTATCAGGTTTTAACTTTGCTTGCTTGTTAGCTAGTCTGGAAATGTTTTTTTACCTTTCCACTTTTCTGTCTCTTTCCAAATGGAAGATACCCTATTCTATTGTAGCATAACTCTTTACCTGTGTCTTCTATCTTTAAACCCAATGGAAACTGGTTTTCTTGGGAAAAATGTTGAAAATGATATGTATTTCTAACTCCTTAATGTATTGTTGGAACTAGATACTATTGTTCATCGAGAAAGTACTGAATATTCGTATTATTGAATCAGATAACGAGTAACTGAAGGATGGGGATGATCTGTATCCATATCTGACTAGATGTGCCGTAATGCAGTAGTCACAGTATTTGCTCCGCTAAATTAGAATGTTTTCATGATGCTGGGTAGTTAATTTGATTTGTTCTGGCATCGATAATATATATGTAAATATGTATCTCTCAGTTTATTTGTTTATTTACATTTGAGCATGCCTTGCAGCTTTGTTTTTCTGGTAGTTGCTAGGCTAGAGTTGCTTCAGAGTTGTAATTGTAACTGTTCTTGGCTTTCTTTAATTTCTTTGTCAGCAGGCTTTGGCATATTAAATATATTTTGTGACAATTGAAAAGAGTAATGAAGCGCAAGTGAGTATGCAGAAGAGGCAGACCAAAGAAGTCCTCTTCATCAGGTGCGGCTCAGATATCTGTAAACCCTGGATATTACTCTGATAAGGATGAAAACAATGGCAAACTTGACGACACTTTTCTGGAGTCACAAGCTGGACAATCCAGTGCCAATATGAATGACCTCCATGCCAGTTTGGAAAAAGAAGTTGCAGAGAATGGAACATCTGGTAGCCCTGCAGCAAAGTTAGCTAGGGCTCTATATTCTGCGCGTGCAACCCGGAGCGATAATGGGATTCCACTGCAAGGTGATAGGGACTGTGAAAAGCAACCTAAATCATCCACGCAGGATCCTAAATACAAAGAGCATGAGCTGAATGCTGCCTTGTCGGTATGTAATGAGTTATTATTTACTCTGCCAGTCATGCTTATTACTTTTTCTATAATGTTTGTTCTTCTATAGGTGATTAAGAAGATAATGGAAATGGATGCAGCTATACCCTTTAACACACCTGTTGATCCTATTGCTTTGGAGATTCCTGTACGTAAATTGCACATTGGACCCATCACAAGTTTCAATATTGTTTTGTGTAATGTCTTAAATATTTACTCATTCTTGATGGATTGGGATCAGGATTATTTTGATGTCATTGATACACCCATGGATTTTTGGACGATATGTAGCAATCTAGAAAATGATATCAAGTATTGGAACTCAGAAGATCTTCAAAGATGTACAGTGTATATGGGATAATTGTTGCAAGTATAATAAGGTAGGTTCTTACATTTTGGAGCTCATGAAACGGGTGAAGAACAACTTCATGAATCATTGGGGTGCTGCTAAGTTGTACAAGGAGCAGTTGAATGTTAGTAATGGTGAGAATTTTGAAGCCACGTACCTCCTTCAGTTAATGTGTTTGCTATTATTTCATCTGAGTTAAAAAGATGAGTACCCACTCCATAATTTTTATTTAAGATATATTGGTTTCTTTTCTTAAAATTATTGTTTCAGTTTCGTTGTATGTTTCTATCTCTCTCACTATTGGATGAACCGGCTAGTGAGACTCATTCCTTTGCAGAAAAGCAACCATTGCCTTTCTTTTGATGATTATAACAGGAAGTGGTTTTTTAGATGCAGTCTTGACGGTCAATAGTTTTGGGTGTGGGTGTGGCAGCTGCTCGGCCCTTTCTCTTTTAGAAAACAGTACCTGTTATACTTGAAGTGCACCCTGCTCTTATTAGGGATAGTCTCAGATGAAATGGGCTCATAATGCTCTAGAGTAGATTTTTGTTTGGTTCCTGTAGGTCTTATATAAATGATGTTCCAATTCACTTTCCGAACACCTTCTTGTGTCTACCCATTTGGGTCATTTCTGCTTGGTAATATAAAACCTTGTGCAACTGTCTTCTTTGGTAGTGAATAGGAGACGATACGCCTTGCTACTTGCTCGCTTTTGATACTTTTCCCACTGATTAACATGGGATTTTAACACTGAACATTCAACTGCCATAATGATTTTTTTTGTTTGTTAATGTATAAATGCTTACAAAATTATAAAAGAAACACATTTTTCTACAATGTAAACTGCTTGGAGTAGACACAACTGTCTTTATATCTATTATTCTTATCAGTCAAATGGTACCTTTAAATTAAAATTTAACTTCTTTATTATTTTCCATGTTCGGTAAGTTTGTGCAGGACGTATACGCCAAGGTTTATATTCTCCTACTGAGTCAACCATAAGGCATAACAATGCTGCACATAAATATCAAGTGGATTCGGCCATTGGCAATTCGTGCCACTTGCAAGGGCAGGAGTTTACATTCTTAAACCAAAGTCAGCAGCAGCAAAACCTATCTCCTTGCTGTAGCCATGCACATATGCCTCAGCAGTTATCCTTCCAATGCAAGTCCCTATTGAACTCTGGACAGTTGCAACCTTGTAAATCCCAGAATGGCTTGCATGTTTCTAATTCAGGTCGTCAAATGTGCAATCTGCATCACATGTTTGATAGTTGATTTTTTCCACTTATGTTTTATTCATTTGGTCAATTCACTTCGACCGCTAATCATTGCTAAATATGCCAAGTATATTTTTAGTTCCTCTAGAAATGGGTTACCCCTTGACAGATTCAACAACCACTGACATAAGAACTCAGACCATTCAGAGTGAAGTTCTTGCTGGACCATGTTGCCATCGATTCAAGAATTTGGAACAGACCTGGTTCCTAATGTAGAGTCAAGTTTTGTTTTGCTGGCATTGGATGCTACTTTGTCTTGTATTTGTTTCCAATTGTTTTTTCCCCCTTAATTTGATAATTCTTGTCTACTTGTGATGTTTGGTTTTATGTAAAATGGACATGATGACTAATAAAACAGGTATAGGTTCAAAAATTTGTTTAAAATATAAAATTGTCACAGTGTTTACAACACTTAATAATCCTCTTTAATTCCCATGTTATCGAGATCAGATCACCTGCTATCTGTGCTATTGATTGTCTTGCACATGTTATATTGCACCACATTTGCCACCTTCTACCCTAGGTTAGTTTTCTCGAAACCCTGTTCTAATCTTCTGCTCTTCTGGTCAGATTTAGCTGATGGTGACTGACAAAGATGTTTTATTTATTAGCTACCAACTTATATATTCTTAATTAAGGAAAGAACTAGGGATTTATTTTGACTTGTAATACTATTTTATTTTATTTACTTATGTTTGATTTGTTGCCTAAATTAGGGTAAATTAGACCATAGAGAGAGGGCCATGCTCTTGTGTTACATAGACTTCTATTATGAAATAAACTGAATCTCTCCCCAATTTCCACCTGTCTCATTCTTCTCCCTTTCCCATCTACCTGTCTTTCTCTTTCTCTTCTAATGTGTCTACCTATGTTATGATCTGCTGGGGTCATTAGCATTGGTGGCATTGCAATTACTGAGAGGCGGTGATATTTTAATTCATTGCAGATTCGCTTTCTCACCTGAACGACTTTAGGCATTTATGCTTGGTGGACCTTGTGAATGGTAACTCTTCCAACCAATGTGCAAGTCTAGTAAACTCCTATCAAGCACCACCTAGATGCAACTTTATGTGCCACCCCCAGCCAAGGAACTGCCTCCCACAATCAAGCTCAAGCCATTTGGTTCATTCCGCGGTGCAAGCAGGCACAAATATGCGCAATGCAGGTGTTTTCAGTCTTCTTCCTTTTATTAAAAAAATTGATTCATGTTCTAAGAGAGCTTCCAGGAACTCCAAGTTTAAAATCTGCCATGGTTATGTTATATCTATTTCTGTTGGATGTAGGCCCCAAGTATTTCACTAAACAGTGCGTTGTGGCACTACCTTCATTTTATTTTATTTTCTTTCTTTTTCTCTTCATTATTGACAAAATAACTTTTGTTCGGCACATGGCCCCTTAGATTCATAGTATGTATGATAAAACTAAAACACAATTTTTAGACTCAGTTATGCCTATTTGTTATGGGTTTTGCTTTAGTGGATCCTTGAAGACTGCTGAAATCTGTCATACTTGAACTCCATTTACATCTTTGATTATTCAAAAAAGTAATACGCCCTCCATCCCACTAAGATAGGCATATTCCTATTTTTACTAGGATTAAGGAAAATTAACATTGTTGGAAATCTAAAATCTAAGAACATTTTAGAAGTTTTATTTTGTTGATAACCATGCACATTAAATAGGGGTATATGAGCGAACTAATATTTCAACTACACATCTACAAAGAAAGTGGCCTATAATTTGGGACGGACGAAAAAGGAATACAAGCCTATCTTAATGGGATGGAGGGAGTGATGATAATAAGGATCTCCTTGTGGCAAGACATGGTCTATTTACAAATTTCCTTGACACTGCCTTCTTCATAACTGGAATAGCACTGGAACCTCCTGCGTGATATTCTTCAGCAGGTGTGAGTTGCATTTTTAGTTGCTTTTTTTTTTTTTTTTTATCTCGATCACGTGAGATTAAACACAAGCAAAATCAAGCTGTACATTTCTTATGACCATTGTTTCCATGCAGCATATTCTTTTTTATTATTGCTAAATTGCTTTTGTGTGTCAATCCATGTCATGTGCCCGATATAGTTAACTATTATCACCAGGCTAACTGCATTATATTGTCTCTTTTGAAGGAAATTTCCAGTTACCTACCTTTAGAGAGTTTTCTTCTACATCCAATAAATGGGAGCATGCATGCAGTTCAGGCCCAAATATTGGCAAAGGGAACCAACAACAGCAGTCTCAGTTGGATTCAGTTCATCCTCAGGCCCATGACCTTTCAGGAAGCTGCATTGATGCACATCAACTGCAACAGTGCACTTTCCAGAGGTCGCAGAATTCTAAGGAGGCTGGCAGAAATGTCGACAATTCAGGTTTGAAAGTTTTCTTTTCTGTCAAATGTACTTGTAATTTATTAAGTTGATTCTTACAATGGGCATCATGCGTTGTTTGCTGATTTTCAAGTCTAAAGCATGTTATTCATCAGTTTGCTTTGTGTAAGTGTATCCATTTTCATTTCTCTTCACTTGGACACTTGAATAATTTTTTAGGTTTGTTTTATCTGTAGTTTATGCTTTGCTGAAAGTTGCTCTCATCCTCCCTAGCTGGACGTGTTCCTACAAAGTTACATTGACCTCCCCATTTACGTTTGCATTTACACCTTACATTAATGACGTTGAGTTGAGATGTTAAAGGATTCTCTGTTATTCCAGAGAACCGATGAACTTCTCTATGCTTTATCATTTATGGATGAGTGATTGAGGACTGTTGACACATAGATATGACAAAATTATCCCCTCACCCTGCCCCTTTTTTTGTTTTCTTATTAAATTAATATTTATAATTAATTATATTATTATCATTAATAAAAATTTAATAATCAATTAAAAAAAATGAAACAGGGAGATAAATGGGACTTTTTTTCTTTTTTTTTTTTGGCCCGGCTCAGCCTTGCTTTAAATGGGTTGGGATGGGGAAGGCCAACCCACCCTGTTGCCATTCCTATTGACACAACATCAGGTACTAGAGTTTGTATCATATGTTGCTGCAACATTTAATGATTCAGTTCTTCAAGGCAAGTTGCATTGTTTTCAGACGCTGAAGGTCCAACAGATCTTTACGTCGAATCATTAACAAATAGATGTGAAGTTTTATTTCTACTAATTTAGAACGAGTTGTTTTTCAAACGACATCAAGCATTATTACTTTCAGTTTACGCCTTTTCTTCTTTAGTTCTACGCTTCACATGTGCCAACTATTTTGGTCATCCTTCCCTTATTTATCCTCATTTGGTGCCACCTACAGTTGCCATTTTGTCTTCATTCTTACTTTATCCATTCTGGTATGGTCCCTTATCTATCTTAACATGTTTAGTTGTACTATTAGCAGGTTTATAAATCTTCAAGGTGCTTAGGGTATAGGTCCGAAAAGCAGCTAGAGTAAAACGCCTCAAAAGCTTATCCAAATATGTTGTATATCATCTTACAATACTTTTTTCTTTAGTGACAAAATGTAATCTCGAAAAAGCATAGGTGGTGAAGACCACTATTTAGAATTTTCTTTGAAAAAGAAAAAATAAAAGAGAAGAAAAGAAAAAGTTGCAGACACATAGAAACTTATATAAGAAGCACATGATGTACTTTACTTTAACCCTTTAAGATTCTCCAAGAAAGAATTTATTGTAGCTAGACAAGATCGGAAGAGCGTCGTGTATTTTCTGGTTCAGTAGTTTAAAGAACAGGAGATATTTATGCTCAACACAAGAAATAAACTTTAACTGAAGTTACTAATTTGACTCATACTAGAGTTTTTACTGCTGCAACTTCCTAACGTCTACACAGTGGAGACAGGAGAACATTTTGTGCCTTGTAGTTATATGGAGGATATACCTAAGGTAAATGGCTTGCTTTAGTACTTTCGTCTACTTTCTTTTTATTACTCCATTCGATTAAACCCACTGTTGTACAAATTGTCAGCATCAGTGGTAAAATTCTGCACATGTGCAAATGTGGGCTTATAAAATATTGCCGCATGAAGTTTCCCCAACTATTCTGTGTAACTAGTGGATGTGTGATTAAAATGGGATTCAAAACCTCCTGCCTAAATTTAAGTTCCAGCATGCTATTGATGGTTCTTTTTTGAAGGAAATATGCAAACAGAACCTCAAGTGGAGTCCCCTCTGAACTTCAGTAGACCTGGTATTGAACGTCCAGCTACGCTGGTTACACCTAATGCTGGCTCCCAGCAGCAAGATCAGATGGACACAGTCCAGGAACAACCATCCTCTAGGATTAACAACAGAGAAAGTAAGCCCCAAGACAAAACCTGCCATAGCGTACCCGGCTCCAGCTCGTCACAACCATCATCTCCAACTGAGACAAATAATAGGAGCACAGGTCTGCTATGTACTGTTTTCCCTTCAAAGCATCTTTTTGCCCTTCAATCAAGTCTATTAACGGGAGCACAGGTCTGCGACATATCATTAAATTATCTATACGAATCTTTTCATGAATATTGTCCCTTTCCATCGTAGATCGTAGTAGCTCCAGGAGGAAGGCTCCAGGTCGAGGTCCCACACGTTGCCTTCAGCTGCCAAGTGACAGGCGAATGTCAATTACTACCAATGCACTTGGGGAGTCCATTGGCCCTGAGGCACCAAAATTGACAAGCTGGGTACCGTAGCACGGAATGGCAACTTTCTACCTCTCACATATGTTGACTGGAGGTAAGTGCCCAATGAAAGCAAAGAAAGCTTGTGGAGGAAAGTTCAGGTATTTGGTAGTTGTTCTGCCTTGCTTTTCCCTGTTACTTCTGCATGATTTATTTGTGCATTTCTTTTCATTGGAAGCATTGTATACTAAAACTATGCAGTCAAGGTTTGATATTGAAACTGTGAGTAAAGATTGGGTTCTGCAATCGCTTGCGAGTAAATGGAGGGACTGGAAAGCCAGGTTCAAGGCTAAACACTACTACTCTCATGAAACTGATGAGGAGCGGTTAGCTGATCGTGATGAGAGGGTCCTTGCAGATCAGTGGGCAACGCTTGTTGCACATTGGAGTTCGGAAACAGGAGGTACTCATTTGGAATGACTCGGACATCTCTTGTTGCACATTGTGTTTGCATTTACATGAGTTATTTTACACCCACAACTGAACTCTCCCTCCCCACAACCCAAAATAAATAAATTAATCAAATTAAAAATAAATAAATAAAGTTTAGAGCCTGTTTGGTTAGATTTATAAAGTCAATTTATAAAGAAAATTTATAAAGAGTGAAAATGAGTGGTGGAGATTTAATTAAAGTTTAAAATGTGTGGTGGTTGTTGAGTGGTTGTCAAATCAATAGTAGGTGAATTTATAAATGAAAAAAATAAACTAAAACAAACAGGCCCTTATTATTGGAATTTACATTCTGGACAAGTGTCCTGACCTGGAGGCTTATATAATAATTAACGAAATGAAATGGAAATGATAGAAACGAAGTGCCATAAACAAGGCCAATCGTGCACAGTAGAAATATGGTCATGCAACAGGCACAAAGAGCTTTGCACGGATACGGGAAGAGCAGGTGATTCTCATACTTACTGGAAGTTCACCTTCAGCAGGCTGTGTTTCCGCTTAACTGATGTTATTCTTTTCTATATAAATGCACGACACCTGAACTTGGGCAGCGAGTAAAGAGGTCTGCTGGAAAATAACCATCACGATCGGAGCTATTCATATTGACTCATACAGGCAGGAATGGGGAGCCAGTTGAGGAGGCGTCTGCAGCTGTGATTGTATGTCTTGGAATCTGAATTGCTTTCATTTATTTATTTGTCAACATATATTGGAGTAGATACCAAAGCTAACATTTTGAAATAATGTGCAGGAAAAACTCCAGGACCTTCAGAAACAACAGGATACCTCACAGAACAACACTAACCCTGATGTTATCGTTTCCCAAGTCCTGGGAAAAGATAAACACGGTCGTGATCGTTGTTGTGGATTAGGCCCCTCCCCTTCTGATATTGGGGTTCAGAAACCCACTCGCGATGAAGCCCTGAAAATGGTGTCTGAGGCTAATGTAGAAATCCGTGAGATGAAGGAGAAAATGGCAGCCATGGAGCAGACCTGTGCTCAGATGGCAAGTCAGATGGCTGATATGATGTCCATGATGTCTTCTATGACAAAATTACCTGATGTAAGTGTGGCAGATGTGGTAGATTGCATATAGGCCTTCAGGCACCATCTGCCATCTTTGTCATAGTGTTTGTATAGCAAGAGTTACTTCGGAAGGTACGATGACTAATCTCTCTTTCAACAGGCTGCCAATACTTCTGGTGCCTCTGACCGTTCAGTTCTGCCCCTATCTCCTCGCCAGGTTAGCATTTTCTTCCTCATCTTGTTCCTCACCTACATATTGATTTGAGCAAATTTATCTTAGTCCTCAATTTGACTTGCGAGATGCAGACTCGTGGGAGGAAAAGGCAAATTTAGTAGGCGAATAATTGTGCAAGGTAAGTACTGACGTGTGGAAATTGGTAATCTATAAGGTAGTGGTCCCCTTCTCCTTGGCCTCTCTACTTCCTCCGCTGCCTTCCTCCACCCGAGCATGTACCGTATTTCAGTTCCGCCCTCTCATTGATTATAAAGTATCTCATGGGAGTAACCACAAGATTTGACGTCTAATCTATTCCAACCACATTTCATAACCACCAATAACTCGAAGCTTTACCACCCATTGTAATTTGGACATCATAGTAAGAATCAAACACCCATTTTTTATTGGCAGTTGGGCTCCATAAGCGTGGCTTGACCTGACTGAATAAAAATCAGCATCAAACACCCCTTCAAATCTTCCCCGTCTTACCATTGCAACGTCTGAGCTCTTACTATAAATTTCCAATTGCTCCGAGTATGTATAATAATGATTTTATATTACTGTGTTAACAGGTTAAGCCATGGTTACCGTGGCATGGTGCATCATTGCTGGATGATCGTTGATGTGTTCTAAGGAGGATGATAATTTAATCTGATTGTATTTAGGGATTAACATCGTAAGGACCCATCCATGGAGCGCTCATCACGTGCTCTATGGCATATAACTGAATTATGTGCCACAGTCTACGTTCCAAAGTGGCTATTTTGCAATCTTGAAAACAACTCTCCTTATTAGAATGAATATTTTGGTGCTACTAAAAGACCTTACCTCTGTTGAAAAGCTTTAGGAATTATGTTGGCACCTCACAATGAAAAGCACCATCTTGTTACCACGTACAGTTGGTTTTTTAGCAATCGTATTTGGCAATAAAGTTAAGCTAATTAACTAGTCAAATTGATGCAAGGTTTTACATTGCCCAAAAATCACAACAAACCTTATCTTAACTAGTCTAGCGTTATAACCATGCCAAAGATCGGAACAAGACTTGAATGGTGCACGCACAACACAAATTGATGCAAGGTTTTGCATTGTGCCCAAAAATCACAACTAACTTATCTTGAAGGGTATCCATCCCGTTCTCGGGTACTGGGAAATAAAGTTCATCGTTCATTTCACCTGATGGGAAGATCTGAAAATGTGCAACTCCACATAAAAAGTGAAACTTCCCCCAGGTGGCAACAACTTGGTCATGTTTCCCCCACACAATTGTGACCTCAATTCTTATACAGGAAAGACCAGAACCATGATTGTAATGGATGACAGAATGCAATATGATGCTGCTAATATTTTCATGGTTTGTTCCAAACTTCCAATCATACATCTGAAGGCAGATCGTACTTCACGTGCCCAAGGCAGAGACCACACGCGGGTGCCATTGGAGGTGCAGCTGTTACAGTCTTTGCTTTGAGGATGCGTTCAACTGGAAAGGTATAACAAACAGAACAACCAAAATAATGAGTTCAAGAAGTTGAAGCCCACCACACGTGTAACTGCTAGGCTAGTATATGCTTATATGCAGACATACCATCTGCAATTGTTAGATCCCCAGTGCCAACTGCTTTAAGAACCCCAACCAGCAACCTCACCTGCCCATTATTAAACTATTAAAATAGATACGAGGGACCTACAGACTACACATAATAATCCAGAATTGACCGTTAAGCTGATAATTGAAATTGCATTGGACAAGGAATTTGCGCATTGAAGAAATTGGTTATTGGAAAAATGAAGCATTTGTGTTTGTTTATATGAGAATCCGTCTTGCCTCCCTGAATCAAGCCCCCCTCCGCCCCAAACCCACAAACAAAAATGATAATAATAATAATAATAATTCCCAAAAAGACATGCCATGTTATTGAGTAAATCAGCTGATTAACCCAAAATTCCGTTCTGGCCTCTCAACCCCAAGGCACACTTCTTCTGCATTGTGTACCGTGTGCCATCACACAAACTAGAAGCTAACATCGGATAAGAGGAATACCAACCAGAATTACTTTAAACCTGTGTTTCACAGAACTTTTACTGTTACGAAAAATCACTTTATTACCTGTGACTAAAAATTTAGTTAACAGACCAAAACATGCGTTGTAAGCAGTATAATACCAACCTGGTGGTAAAGAAAAGCGTGTGCTCTGGCAGTCACTACAAAGCAACGGTTCCTCTTCCTTACTCCAAATCCTTGACTAGCTTCCCCAGCAGAGTTTCCCACACTAAGTTGATCTAAGTCTTCTGAGACATTAGGATCAGTTTTTGCAGTGTTTGAGACCAAAAATGAATCCTCTGCAGAATAATTACATTGTTCTCTCTCTGTTATCGAAGGAAAGTATGGGCTTGAACCAACTTCAATAACAGTTAGTTCATCCAGGTTTCTGATGGGAGACTTAGCCTGCCAACATATTGTGAAAAAGAATATTAGCAGTTGGCCCAACAAACACACAAACAAGACAGATAAAAATATATTTGAACTTGAAAATGTTAGCTATAGCGAAAAATAAATGCACAACCCAGAAAGCAAGTATGGAGCAAACAACTTTGAAAGTTAGTTATCATGTAGATGACAACAAACCTGACATGCAGCAGCCCTGAAAGAACTAAAATCATGGTGCCCCACAAGTATCTTGCATGCTTTCTGAATAAGAATCAAGGTAACCAAGTTATGACAAACATAGTTCAGCTTAGGGAAATGAACGTCGTAGTAGTCAGACCTGCATAGCTAGAAGATCAAGTTCCTCAGGCACATGCCAAGCCCGGTCTTTCTCAAAGACTGACACAGGATCCTTCCCACTTAACAAACGATAGAAGTACCTGTAATGAAATCCGTAAAATAGTGGTTATTAAATTTCACACCCAAAAAAACACTGCCCCCCAGTAGAAGAGGATATGCAAAGGATGTAGCAAAGGAGTTAAAGATCAACTAATTACAACATCCAGCTGAGCTGAAATGTCTTCAGTTTCTACCCCCAACGGACCTAGCAGTTTGACTTAGCTGGGTTTGCTTTAAAACTTACCAAGAAGAATTAGATGTCACCAACAGCTCCTCTTTTTTCCCTTTTTCCTTCAAATTATTATTAGTAATTTTTTTTTACTTTTTATTTTTTGGGGGGGTGGGGGGGTGTATTTCCCGTGTCATCAACAGTGCTACTGTGAAAAGCTGGCTTCTTCCTAAAATATAGCAAAAAGGAGCAAAGGGAATGGTTCATGATTTTCTAAAAAAGGGGAAAAAATTATGTTGCACATAATATATTAAGAACTTCATCTAAATGAAGGCATATCTAATTCTAAATTGACATGAAAATTTCAGAAGTTTTGCGTAGATGAATAGTAACCTCAAAGAGCACTGACTATTACACACTGGTGAAGTTTGAGTCTGATACCTACGTGCGCTCTTGAGCTTTATATCGAGCATGAAAATCAAAGGGAACACACCGAACATCAACCACCGCAATATCACCTTCATTTTTCTGCAGCAAAAGACCCTGTGAGAATTTGGGGGGAAAATAGAAATATGCATGCCTTCGCATATTAGAACTGCAAGTGACTTTTCCCTGACACCCATGATACATGAGGACATTGTGCATCAAACAAAGATCTTATTGAATAACACAACAAGAGCTGGTCCTCAAGTAGTTATCAGCTTGTCAGAAGTCGTTGAACATAAATCCTTACACCAATCCAATCATGATATGACGCGCTTTTGTAAGATTGAAGGCCTTGACTAAATTCAGACTCGAATGCTCAATGATATTGCTATAAATAATTAGTCATAAAAACTGAAGCACCTGCATATCCTTAAAAAAGTTTGAGATTTAAGTCCGCCCTTTGAACTATTTATCATCATAAATCACCTAACACAAACACTTGTAAGCAAATCATGGACCACTCCAAAGGCCATAAGCACAGAGACAACTTTGAAGTGTTTTAGAAACAGGAACACACTATCTCCATTATTCAAACTTCAGGTCTGTGAAATTCAAATTATTAGAAGTTTATTATTCACTCCACCAAACACTGAGTTACTGTCAACTGACAATGCCCCATATGGCCATCTTAAAAGTGGGATCTCGTTACTTTTGAGGAACAAGCTAGCTCAAAAGAAGAATTTAATATAATATTTTGTCTAAAAGTTTAAATTCAATCAAGAACTTTAGATGGACAATAAGGCAATTGAAAAACAGATGGCTATATGTTTTTGCAAAATCGCTTGCAGCTAAATAAGAAATGAAACCGCAAAGCTCTAGCTGACAACCTAATGCGTCTCTAATGCTCAAAGAAAACATAATCATGCTTAGGTCCTAACATTATGGTATTTAGAAATGTAATTCTTAATTTCCTATCTGTATTTACTAGAATAGCAAGCATGTACCTGAAGAAAATGATTGACAGCTTTTTTGACGACTGAAGGTTCATGAGGTGGTAACTGCATATCGAAATAAGTGAAAGTCATAAACATGCATTCAACTTTATACACAAATCATTTTCTTACGAATTTCATATTTCTTTTGAGTCATTAAGTAGAGAAAATTTATTAAATAAACTCAAAACAATAATATTCAGTGGTAGAAGCATAAGGATATCGTGCATGAAAAAGATTGAACAACTTTTACGTATTATGATATCAAGTAAACTTTAAAAATGAAATTAATAGCTAAACATACAGAACCACTCTGAAATACGTTTAACTGAAAACTTGGAACTGAAACAATACAGTGAGACTGAGAAACAATACAAGTATTGAACATACACATTGTTCGTGACGTATAAAATCATGATGTAATTTCTTGTGGGAAGTTATAGTTACCACTTCACCAGGTTTTCTTTTGCTTATTCTCTCAACATCCACATGGCACACATTTGATAAAGCATGAACCCCAGCATCCTAGACATAAATTAAGAAAGACCATAAGAAAACATATAATGATGTAATAAAAACTGAGTACTCGAATTAATAATGGATAAGGCAAAATCATCCAGAAATAAGAAATCGAAGTACTACTCACAGTTCGACTAGAGCAAAAAATTGAAACCGGCTGGCCAATGAATTTCTGAAATGCGTCCTATATTCACCAAACAAGAGAAATTCATTAAATACAGAATTTTTTTTTTGAACATTTGAGAGATAAAGAAAGAATAACTTAAAATAACCTCAAGAACACCAACAATGGTCCTGCAATTAGACTGTTTCTGAGCACCGGAGAATCGGGTACCAATGTACTCAATCGCAACCAAGTATCTTTGAACTCCAGGTTTTGGATTCATATTTTTTTCTATTAGTTTTTTCTCCTCTTCTTCTTCCTCCTCCTCCTCCTCCTCCTCCTCCTCCTCGCCTTCGTCGGTGAAACCTTCGCCGTTGATTTTGGCTACTTTGAAGGGCCGTTGAAGGGATTCTGATTGTTGATCGCGCGAATGCAGCTTGTTAAGCTGTTCTGATTTGTCAGTCATTTGCCCGCGCAAACGGGGAGAGTAGGGTTTTGGGTTCTTCTTCGGGCTTCGGTTTTATGAGAAAAACTGGAAACGACGGCTTGAAATGGAAGCTCCCTCAAAAATGAAAGTCTGTTTGGCAACAGATTTTTCAGTAGTAGTAGTGATTATTATTATTATTATTTCTTTTTATATGAGGGGAGGGGAGGGTGGTTCAACTCAAAAATGTCTGAAATTTTGAGAATTTAACCACTATAACATTATCTAAATGACATTATTATTATTATTAGAAAAACATAGATAAATTAATTTGAGTCTCTTTTCAAAACCTCTGAAATATTTTATAACAAAACATTTCACTCCATGTCACATACATGAAATATGGTATTTGACGAAAATTTCACTCTTTTGGGGTTAACATTTGGTATTTTAAATATTACTCATTTCGTCCCATAAAGATATTCATATTCTATTTTTCTCATAAATTAAGAAAATTTAATTAATATTGTTGGAAATGTACAATTTAAGAATATATTTCTTAAGATGCCCTTTGATTTATTTAATATTTTACTGTAAATCTTTTTTATTGTTGATTACTATACATAATAAATAGCGGTATTTTAGAAAATTAAAAAGTTAAATAAGGAAAAGGGAATATAATTTGCGATTTTGATCAAACGTCAGACGTTTGGAATGGAACTCATATAATTTGGGATTGATGAAAAATGAATAGGGGAATATCTTTTTGGGATAGGGTACTTAATTGGAGAAGTTAAAAGTAAAAGGGTTAATTTCATAAATCGTCCCTAACCTTTGAGCTAAGTCTCGATTTCATCCCCAACCTTTGATAAATACGCATAAATCGTTCTTTTTTACATTATTTCACAAAATTTTTAACAAAATGACAATTATACCCTTAAAACTTTTTAATTTTTTTTAAAAAATATTTAAAAATAATAAAAAAATTAAAAACCAACCCACGCCACCCTTACCCCTCCCCTTCAGCCGGAGTTCCGGCGGTCGGCCTGCCGCTGGAACGGTCCATTCCAGCCGCCACAAATAGGGGGTGAATCCCCTCATTTTGCTGCCGGGGAATTCACCCCAGCACAAATGCTGGTGGAAATGGCACTGCCATTTCCGGCAGCATTTACACTAACAAATAGGGGGTGAATCTCCCCATTTTGCTGCTGGAAATGGCATCGAAATTGAGGGGGATTCACCCCCATTTGTGCTGCTATTTCAAGCATGCATTTTTGTTACCAAATGGGGGGGGTGAACCCCCTATTTGTGCTTTCCAGAATGCTGCCGGAACTGGCAGTGATTTCGCTACCATTTTCGGCAGCATTTGTGCTGCCAAAGGGGGTGAACCCCCCCCCCAATTTTGTTGTCGTCCGACAGCAAATGGGGGGATTCACCCCACCTTTGTTGCCTCCCAAACTCTCCGTTCCAGTGGCCGGAATTGCCAGAGTGGGAAGGACTTGGGTTGGGGTGGGGTCAGTTTTTTAGCTTTTTATTATTTTTAAACGTTTTTTAAAAGAAAATTAAAATATTTAAGGCTATAATCGTCATTTTGTTAAAAATTTCAGATCAGTAGAAATATGGACAATTTGTGTGTATTTATCAAATGTTGGGGCCGTAGAATAACTTAAAAAAGGTTGGGGACGAAACCGAATATTAGCCTAAAGGTGAGGGACGATTTGTGAAATTAACCCAAAGTAAAATTTAGAAAGTTATTATTCTACTACTTCTCAATTTTATTTTATTTTATTATTTTTTTTTGAACAGGAAAATTCAACTTTGCTTGCTATGTAAATTGTTCATCATAATATCAGACAGAAGCCCCTCTTGAAGTCAAATGGGTGTGATATGCGAAATACATGGATATTTACAAGTAATGGTCCTCTTAGCTATTTCATGAGCTGATGTATTAAGTTGGCGCCGAATATAATTCACTTTGAAGTTTGGCCGAGCATCAAGAATAGATAAGCAATCTTGTATAATCAATCCAAATTCTGTCCAGTCTTCCATATTCAAACGAAGAGCATCAACGGCCAGCTTAGCGTCCAATTCAGAAATAATATTCTGGCCGTCTTAACTGCTTCAACCAGCCGATCGAGTGCTTCTCCTTCTTTTGCTGAATAACCGCCAGCAAGAGGTTTCATGAGAAGTTGAGTAAATTCCCCTTTATCGTTCGTGAGAAGCACCCCTATTCCAGCTCGATTGGGACTTTGAAATACTGCATCAATGTTGCACTTGAAGCTATTGACAGGAGGTTTTTTCCATGCTTGCGCTTCAGCTCTTGTAGTAATAATAGGATCAGCCTTCTTCTTAACTTCTTGCCTATAGTGGTAGTCTTATATTGTTTTTGCAATAAGAATTTGCTAAAAATTTTGATTACCTGTTCTCAATTTTATTGTACAGATTCTCAAGAAACAATAAGAATATCTCTCACAGAGAGAGAGAGAGAGAGAGAGTTTTAGTCTTTTATCCATTATTATGGAAAGTAATAATTAATTATACTAAAAATTCGACATTCTTGCGGTTTTGGAGGATTATAGGGCAGCATCGGGGCAAATGATTAATGTTGAGAAAACTGCTCTCACATTCAGTCCAAATACACCGGTGGATGCTAAAATGGTAGTGGCAACTCGGCTGGGTTTTCCACAGTTCAGGAGCCATGATACATACTTGGGTCTCCCCTCCGTGGTTGGACGAAATAGGAGGAAGGCTTTTGAGTTTATTCGGGACCGGGTTTGGAAGAAGATGATGAGATGGAGGACAAATCTACTTTCTTCTGTTAGCAAAGAGGTACTGATTAAATTTGTGGCTGAGGCTATACCTACGTACCTTATGAGTTTATTTAAATTTCTCCAAACATTGTGTAATGATCTTCGAAGCTTGATATTGAGATTTTGGTGGGGAGTTAAGGGTGATAGACGAAGAATGGCTTGGGTAAAGTATGAGGACGTGTGCAAAGAAAATCCATGGCGGATTGGGATTTAGAGTGTTTGGGTGCTTTAATGAAGCTCTAGTAGCCAAACAAGTGTGGAGACTAATGGAAAATTCTAATTCTTTGGCTGCTCGGATTTTGAAGGCTAAATATTTCCTACATTGTGGGAGGCGAGGGATCGGATGGGCTCTTTATATATTTGGAAGAGTTTCTTGTGGGGTAAGGAGGTGATTGAGCAGGGCGTTCGTTGGCGGGTTGGTTCGGGCACGAGTATTGATGTTTATTCTGATCCTTGTTGCCTCGACCTACTTCGTTTCGACCAATTTCTACTACTGCGCCTGGGATCCAGAAGGTAGCAGAGCTGATTAAGGTGAGAGGTGAATCGGATGAAGGTTGGATTCGTAGTGTGTTCTGGCATGTCGATACGAAATGTATTCTTTCTATTCCGTTGGGACATCACACCGAGAGAGAGATGCGAATATGGCATTACACTCCTAATGGCATGTATTCGGTCAAGAGTGGATATCATGTGGCTTGGAAGAGGCACAAGGCTCAACAGTCGGGTTCTTCTCAGGCTTCGACGGGTGTGTGGAAAACTCTTTGGG